>JASPKZ010000803.1:1167500-1337500 GCA_030220185.1 Diploptera punctata
GGAAAAATTTTGGACCAAAAGAGAGAGGAACAGAAAGATGAATGGAGAAGACTACTTAACAATGAACTACATAGTCTTTATAGGAAGCCAGATATAATAAGATCAGTTAAGACACGTAGACTGCGATGGGCAGGACACGTGGCACGAATGGAGAATGAGAGACTTGCATGGAAGGTTCTTGTAGGAAGACCAGAAGGAAAACGCCCAGTTGGTAGGGGGAATAACATTAACTATGATTTGAGGGAAGTAGATTATACAGGGAATGATTGGAAAACATTAGCTCAGGATAGGGAGGTATGGAGAGTTTATGTCCGCGCGGCCATGAAACCTACGGGTTCGATAGTGCCAGTGAGTTAGTTAGTTACTAGCTAAACCTCGGCGTGCGCTGCCATGACTAAATAAATTAAATATAATGAACTTTTATAATTTGTATGATATGTTCCGTTGAGATATTATTCAAAATTAAAATATAAACTTATGAAATATAGTACCATCATCAGCAGGATTCAAAACTGGTATTTCACTGAACATCTGGTAGAGGGGGGTTACACGTACTAGGTGCGTTTTTCTGTTGGTCGTTGTTGTTAACTGCCTTCAAAATTTCCATCTCCTCGAGTAAGTTTATCTTAGTTGTATTGTTTTCTCTGTGCACTACTGTTAGGGTGAATTCAATATATAACATGCGATGTCCTTCATGGACTATTTAACTCATGCCCCAAATGGGAGTCAATGACCAATCACGTTCCAATGATTTCTGTTTTACAACCAATCAGAGTCGTGTTTCAACAAATATTTATCAGTGTTATATTTATCATATTAAAGAAAGCTCCTCCTTACAATATTGCGTTCCTTTGGCAATAAATAGTATGATCTGGTTGCAGTGATAAACAAAAGAAGCAGTAGAAGCGTACCTATCGTTTCTCATTTGTTTTCAAACATCGCCGTTTACATTAAATGTATAAATATTTTAAAATAACTATAGTTAAATAATGATTTGTGAGTAAACAGCTTAATTTTATTCGTTAAATAGTCCTAACAAATGCCACTCTTGATTTCCAAATTCTCCTCGTGACATTACTTATGATAACGTGTTTTGCTTAGCTTCATTTTCCTTCTCCGTGAATAAAATCTCGAAAATGTTCTTTAAATCTTATGTTAAAACTTCTGAAGAATAAGCGTTATGGTTAATAACTAATAAAGTTGAGGAGACGGAACTTTTAGGTAAATATTTCATAATTTTATACTTTTATTTTAAATATAATTATTTAAATTTTATTTTAATACACAAGTGATCTTCTTGGTGATAAAATATTAAAATATATATACAGTCAATATGCCCATTTCACCAATTAATGTTTTAAAATGGTCAACAAGTTTCCACAGCCAAGCTGTCATTCTCAAGACCAGATATTGACTGAATGACAGCTTGGCTATGGAAACTTGTTGACCATTTTAAAACATTAATTGGTGAAATGGGCATATTGACTGTATATATACTTTAATTTAAATTTTCGTTTCAGATGAACTCCTACACCTATTTGTTTTAGAGTATAATAGATAGCTCATCAATGTGCATTTAGAAGAAACAGGTCTACAACAGATCAGATTTTTAGTATAAGACAGATTTTAGAAAAGAAATGGGAATATAATGGTACTGTACATCAACTATATGTAGACTTCAAAAAAGCATATGATTCAATTAAGAGGGAGAAGTTATATAGTACCCTGCTGGAGTTCGGAATTCCTAAAAAGTTAGTTAGACTTATACGAATGTGTCTAAATGGCTCAACGAGTAGGGTGCGTGTAGGCAAACAGTTTTCAGACACTTTTGAAATCCAGAATGGGTTAAAGCAAGGAGATGCACTATCTCCTCTACTATTTAATTTTGTACTAGAGCATGCCATTAAATCTTTAGAGAATGAGGAAGGCTTACAACTCAATGGTATTAATAAGCTGTTGGTTTATGCTGATGATGTAGTACTACTGGCCGATAGCGAGGAGATACTAAAGGCCAACACGCACACACTATTGAGTAACACTAAGAAATTAGGACTGGAAGTAAATATCAGTAAAACTAAATATATGGTCACACGTAGAAATACATTATATAATGGAAATGGACAGCTAATGACAAATGAGGGAAATTTTGAGGAATTGGCTGAATTCAAATACCTAGGAACAATAATCACAAATAGGAATGAGATGCACAAAGAAATTAAACATAGGCTCAATTCTGGAAATGCATGCTATTATGCATTGCAGAGACTTTTGATGTCCCAACTCCTTTCAAAAAACGTTAAGCTGAAAATATATAAAACTATTATTCTACCAGTTATATTATATGGGTGCGAAACATGGACTCTTACTTTAAGGGAGGAAAGGAGATTACGAGTATTTGAGAATAAAGTTCTTAGGACAATTTTTGGACCAAAGAGATATGAAGAGACAGGTGAATGGAGAAGACTACATAACAATGAACTACATGGTCTTTATAGGAAGCCAGATATAATAAGAACAGTTAAGTCCCGTAGACTGCGAGGGGCAGGACATGTTGCACGTATGGGGAATGAAAGGCGTGCATGGAAACTTCTTGTAGGAAAGCCAGAAGGAAAACGCCCAGTTGGTAGACCAAGAATGAGGTGGGAGAACAACATTAACTATGATTTGAGGGAAGTAGATTATACAGGGAATTATTGGAAAGCATTAGCTCAGGATAGGGATGTATGGAGAGCTTATGTCCGTGCGGCCATGAACCTACGGGTTCGATAGTGCCAGTGAGTAAGTAAGTAAGTATAATAGATAGCAGGTAAACACACGTCGTACCTGAAATCCTGTACGTATAAAGGTACATACACTGCGACGAACCAAACATGGTAGTTCATAACAAAGAATACCACGTCAAATGTTAAATTACCAGCCACCAGGCAAGAGATCATTAGGCAGACCCTTCAAACATTTGATTGAGATCATAACAGACCGCTAGGTCTTTCATGAAAGGAAGAAGAAGAAGACAATTTTTTAATTTCGGATTTCAGGTAAATCGCTTCTGAAGGTCGGATTTCTCTGATTTTTCGATAATATCTACCTCCGCTTATTTTAATGGCATGTACTGAGTTTTGTTGTGAAACATTAAATATTGCGACCGCTAGACCGATTTCAAAATTTTTGCTTCAGGTGAACTCCTACAACTAAATATTTTGGAGCATAATAGATGCGGCTAGACACTCGCCTTTCTTGAAAACATGTATGTACAAATTAAATCATTGCAATTGTTAAATGTTAATATTAAATGACAATAAAAATGCTTTTAGATTTCAACACTTCTAATTTGGTTTCAAAATATGTAACTTACAAAAATCATGTTTTCAGCTTATTATTAAGTTATGTGCGCGAAAATTATA
This sequence comes from Diploptera punctata, assembly GCA_030220185.1. Taxonomy (NCBI): domain Eukaryota; kingdom Metazoa; phylum Arthropoda; class Insecta; order Blattodea; family Blaberidae; genus Diploptera; species Diploptera punctata. Next base: position 1,170,902 of record JASPKZ010000803.1, read on the forward strand.
ATAATAATAATAATAATAATAATAATAATAATAATAATAATAATAGCTTTATTTTACCTGGCAGAATTAAGGCCTTAAGGCCTTGTCTACCACTCAACCAGGTTTAAAAAAAAATACAAAAGAAAAGTCTTAAATCTAAGTTACAATATATATATAAACGATTACAAGTTATGAATACAATACAATTAATATTTATAATGTATTTTGATTTACTCTAAATTTAACGAATTAAATATATAATATGTACAAGATATATAAAAAAACGAGGAAAAGATTAATGACATAGTATAAAATTAAATAAATAGAGAAAAATTAATTATTAGACAACAGGTAACTGTATAAGCGTGACTTAAAGGTGCCAAGTGTGCGGCAACACCTGATATCTTGAGGAAGGAGATTCCAGGAGCGGGCGGAGGCTACTGTGAAGGAAGTAGAATAGGAGGAAGTGCTATGAAGAGGAATTGTTAGCAGACTGCTATCTTGTGACCTAGTGTCAATATTGTGGTAGGAGGATAACTTCTCAAATCTGGACGCCAGGTAAGTAGGAATGTAGGAATTCAGAAGCTTGAAAAGTAGCGAAAGAGAGTGCAATTTACGTCTGTCAGTAAGACGGAGCCAAGAGAGGTTATTAAAGTGTTCGGAAATATGGTCATAACGGCGGATATTGAAAATGAATCGAATGCAAGCATTATGAACACGCTGCAGTCTCTGCGACAAGGCATAGTTTAGATCATTATATATAATGTTACAATAATCGAAGTGTGGTAACACAAGATTCTGCACTAGGATTTGTTTTAACGAAACTGGGAGAAAATTCTTTAAACGTCTAAGATAATGTAAGATGGAGAAAGTCTTTTTACATTATGTGTTTCACTTGTGTTTGCCACTAATTAAACAAGTGTTCCTGAACATAATGACACTCTGGTTAACCTTTTATACATATTTCTACATGAGTAATTTAAAATACAAAGAAAGGAAAATAAAAATAAAAATTCCAACTTCCTAAAAGTATTGTCTTGGTACAATTTTCTCCCAAAACTACTTATCCAATTGTTTCTAAAATTTTGTATGTTATAATAATAATAACGTACAGAGCACAATTTGCAAAGATTAGTTAATCTATATTAGTTTATCTGTCCATACAGAATCCTGTCAGAGATTGCCCTCTGTTTTTGCACTTTAGCACATGGTATCTCTCGCATAACATGCCGCATCGCTCGCACACGCATTCTGGTCCCGGGTCATGAAACTGTTTCGTTTTACACAGTCTGTGATGGAAGCCGTGTACTGCTAGCCGGGTCACTAGGTGTCGTAGTTCGTAGTTCGGCTTCTTCCAGTCTTCTGAGATCATGGCATCGGTGTTGTAGAAATCGGTCCAAATGGATTCGTTTTTCAGCTGCAGCTTTCTTAGTACAGTATTATAGCTCGCTGTAGGTGGCAGGAATAGTTTCAATCGGAGCTGTTCTATGAGATATAGCTCCTTTGTCAGTTCATAGACCGTGCGGGAGGGTGCGAACTTTGACAGACTCGCTGCCTTTTTCAAATACATGGATTTCACTTTTTCCAGGAGTCTAAAGATGTTGGCGTCCAGATGATCCCATATCACTTGAAGACCGTATGTGGCTATGGGTACAATCTTGGTGTGGAAGAGTTTTATTGCTGCTTCCATGGACATCTTGGTTATGTCTTTTATTTCGTGCATGGCTTTGATTGCTTGGCTCGTCCTGTCCGATATATGCAGGTTGAAGGAGTTTACCTTAGGCTGGAGAGTGATACCTAGGTATTTGAAACTGTTGACTGTGGACAGCGCTCGGGTATTCAGCATAATCTTGGATTTTGTATGTTATTGCCCATTGTTCATTTGACAATAATGTTTCCTTGTGTTCAGATATGGATTGTGATTTATTTTTAAAAAATTCAAATACCAATTTTTTTGTTAAAATTATGCGTACATTTTTTTTAAATTTCAAATACTAGCACAAATATAAATTTACCTTAAGGGAGGTGATGGGTGAAAAATTGACCATTTGAGATCAAAATTGCCATTTTTTTTGTTTTTTGTACCAAAAAAATAGCCTGTACTCTAATGTATATGTTGGCAACGTTTCAGAGGTCTATGGCGCTTCTAAGTGCCCTAAAGTGCTGATTAGGTCTGTATGTTACATATTGTATTTAAACTGCATGCAAATCTTTAAACTTGTTTTTCCACACTTTTATTTTCACTGCATTTTTTGTACATTCAAAATTGAATGGAATTCACAAATGTTGTTCCAGAAGGTTCAAATGTTTACTACATGTACTAAAAACAATGAGTAACAAAACAGTGCATGGGTTTCATGATTTAAGTAGTATTTTATGAAATAAAAAATAAAATGCATTCAATTATTTTTTTTAATTCCACGCATGAGGTACATTTTTTTTTCTCCCTTTGTATTCACATTATAAGAATTCTAATGCATGATGTTTTTCTAAACATTTGAGGGGTCTTGTAAAAAAATCAGACATTTTACTAAAACATTGTAGAACTCATTTAATTAAAATATATGCAATTTTTTAAAATATAATATTTAATAACTCATAAAATAAATGACTCACAAGAATGAAACTTAAACACATCATTATGTATCATGTGGTGAATGTTTGTACAAAACATCAAGTCTCTAGCTCAAAAATGTAGAAAATATAAATTTCACCTATCGCCCCCTTAATATTAAAGAGTCCTTTAAACTGCATATCCATGCCAACCCTTCTTTCATAGTTTTAGAGAAAAATGTACCAAAATATAAAAAAATACAAGTTACGAGAAAGTACAAAAAAACAAAAAATGTGCACATTAGCAGAACACACAGACGCCATTTTTAAATAAATTTTTATGAGTTTAAATGTCCAAAATCTACAAAGTAATATTACACATCGATAAAATAGACCTTCCTGGATTTTTGAAGCAAAAAGAAAAAAAAAAATTATTTTTTAAACCCAAATAAATACTGGGTGCCATAAGAGACCACACCTCATAAAGACCTTGAATACGTCAGTGATCTCTTAATAGAAGTTTTACTAAAATTACACTCGCCGGGAACCACGCTAATAGTGTGCATGTCATAATAGTATCTCTGTGTCATCTAACATCTTCTTCTTCTTCTTCTTCTTCTTCTTCTTCACTTCACGGGCTAGGCAAATTGCCTGTTCCGCCTCACAGTTGTTCTGTCCATCTTTTCACTGGCCTTCCTACATTCCTTGACCTCTTGGCTTGTAGTTGAATGCTGCTCTTGGTAATCTTGATACATTCTTTCCACGTGTGTAAACCATTTCTCTCTATATTCTCCGATTTCCTCATCCAATGGATATATATTTAACTCTGTTCTTATATATTCATTCCTTATCCGATCCAATCTTGTGCAGCTTTTGTTCTTCTAAGGAAGTTCATTTCTGCGCTTTGTATTCTACTTCGCAATTTTTTGGTCATTACCCAAGTTTCGCTCCCATAAAGTAATGCAGGAACTGCCAATGTTTTATAAAAATTCAATCTAGTATCTCTTCTTGTTTTATTCTTTAATGTTTTATGTATAGTTCCGCATATCATTTGAAATTTCGACAGTTTCATATGTATGTCTCTTTCAGTTTTTGTGTTTATAGTAAAATTATAACCCAAATAATGAAAATTTGTTACTTGTTCCAGAGGTTTGTTATCCATTACGATTTTTGATCGTATTTGATAGTTTCCCCAAAATGTCATTATTTTTGTTTTTTTTTCTTTTGATATTTTGAAATTATATTCTTGGCATAACTGATTTAATTCTAACATGAAATAGTTAAATATTTGCAAAACATACTATAGTCATTCCGTGTCATACAAAATGGGAGTCTAACTATTTACAAACCCTGGAGGATCTTTCCCTCAGTAAAAAAAATCCCTAGCACACGTAACAAATCACATAAATTACGTAATAAACAATTACTGGAAAACGATTCTGTTAATTTTGATTCATCATCAAAGACCACTGAAATGAAGTCAAACAGAAATTGCTAAACTTTAATTGAGATTTTTTTATCTTCGTAGAATCGAGAGATATTGAAGTGAAACAATTAAAGAGTCGATATATTAACGATGTATCGATAATTATCGTGTCTTCCTATAAAGCAATTTCCTAAATGAATGCTCGCTGATGGAACATTCTCAGCCCTTATCACTAGCTTTTAATTATCAGCACAAACTCCATTTTGTACGCAATTGCATTGCAAATAACTCTGTTATTTAGGCGATGCATCAAAGTCACTCGCTTTTAAATCAAATTTCCTTTTCTCCCCTCTACCTCCCGCACCCTGTCTCATAACTTAATTCCATTTTCATACAAGCTAATTGCAGCTTTCTGAATTTCGATGTTTTATTAATGTAAAAGCCTATAGTTCAATTAATCAACTGCAGGAGTTTGTTTTTCAAATGTTTTACATCAACGATTCTGAAAGTTATGTATCTGTTGCTTTCTTCTGGTTGGTTGGTTGGTTGTTATCTAATGTGCTGCATCTAACGTTGAAGTCATTAGCAGCCCTGCTCTCCAGTACTTTGAAGTTTTGGAAGTTTCCTGATTGCTTGCTTCTAAAATGGACATTTTACTTTTTTTTTATTGAAATTAAGACTTTTAGTTTTTTTATCTCATTTCAAACAAATGTTAAATTGAAACTGTATAAAACTGTTATTCTCCCAGTTATAATATATATATATATATTTTTCAATATGTGCAGAAAAATGTCTCAAATTCCGGGCTCTAGTAAAGGAGAAGGAGTATGTAAGAGGAAGCTATAAAGGAAGGAAATACAAAGTGAGAGAAAATGTAAGTTTTTAGCTGGAAAATAATGAACCGAAGTTTCTTCGTTGAGGCCCTGTACTCTGGATAATGGTACAAAATACTACTACTGACTACTGTTATTACTACTACATTCAAAATCAATAAATGACACGTGGAATTGATTGTCCAGGAAAACATAAATTACCAAGCAATGTTAATAAATTATCTACATGTAATCACCGCTAATTACTCTGCCATCTATAATGTATGCTACGTACCAGCAACAGTGGTTCATTCTCGAAAACAAAAATAATACCAGAAATAGATAAAATCACCAGTATATAAAAAAAGCTCTTTTAACCCACTTTATTATCCATTCAAAGCACTGACCACAATATCTTATATATAAAAATTAATGTTTGTTTGTATGTTTGTTTGTTTGTTCGTACTTTATGCGCGGCCATACCGTTGATCCGATTGTGATGGGGTTTATTGAAAAATGTTCAGGAGATTCCCGGGATGAACATAGGCTATAAGAGAGTTGTGATACTCAACTCTACACCCTTAAAAATCGCCCTTTGTAGTGGAAAACGTGAAAAAACTAGCTCTTTGGACGCTTAAATGGCTTACGCTGCCTAAACCATAAGAAATACACAAAATTAATGTACGCAGAATTGAATATCTCAAAAAGCTCTACAAAAAAGTCCGCGACAGCATACCATAAACAATGGCAATATGCCGGCTGTCATATTAGATAATGAACAAATTCCTTATACCGACATCGTTAAAAACTTGGGATTTAACTTAGATTCTATTTTAAATTGGCATGTGCAAGTAAAACAAACATCTAAAAGGATCTTCTCCATAATACATTCCCTAAAGCGACTTAAACATTTTCTTCCTACAACTCTTAAAAGAATTTTAATCCAAACTTTAGTGATGCCGCATTTTGACTACTGTGACGTTCTACTAACTGACATAAGTGACGGATTGTCGGACAAACTGCAGCGTGTCCATAATATGTGTATCAGATTCATATTTAATGTTCGAAAATACGATCACATTTCTCCATTATTCCACGAATTGTCATGGCTACATCTAAAAGAGAGAAGAAAATCGCACTGTCTAATTCTCTTATTTAAGATCCTACATACCTCGATTCCCTATTATTTATCATCCCGTTTCCAGTATCTATCCTCAAACCATAACTTAAACACAAGATCACAACATAGTCTCTTGCTTAATATACCGCAACATAGGACATCACATCACTCCATGTCATATACCATCTTCACTTCTCGCAACTGGAATTCCCTACCACAAGAAATAAGGGGCTGCCGGACATTGGCATCTTTTAAAAGAAATCTAAATTTATATTTGCTCTAAACTCGACTTCATTATTATCCAGTGTAAGGTATATATATTAATTGGTGTTTCTCGTATAATGTATCATATTTATATTATCATTATAATTATTATTATTATTATTATTATTACTATCGTATCATTATTGTTATTACCCTATAAAATGTTGTTTGTACATGAAATTTACATTGCTACATTATTGTATCTTTAACTGTTTATAATTAGTATAGTGTATATCTATATTTGTCAAATATTTATTTGTATTTGTGCTGGTTGAGTGGAAGAGAGGGCCTTATGGCCTTAACTCTGCCAGAATAAATAAAGTATTAATATTATTATTATTATTATTATTATTATTATTAAAAATATAAATAAATAGAGAACAAATAATTGCCAAATGTGCGGCAACCCCTGATATCTTGAGGAAGGAAATTCCAGGAGCTACTCTGAAGGAAGTAGAATAAGAGGTAGTGCTATGAAGAGGGATTGTTAGCAGACTGTTATATTGTGACCTAGTGTCAATATTGCAGTATTCTAAGGTTTCAAACTAATAAAAGCTAATGTAGGCATATAATGTGATATGTTCTATTCATCACAAGTGTGTTTACCAATAGTGAGACAGGTGTCACGTTGTTGGCATATAAATCAATATCCAGGCTGTGATACCCCAAATCATTAATGTTGCCCTTAGTTAACATACAGCCCCTCACCACTCCCCCTGATACTTAATATATTAAGGGGACCGACTGGTGAATTTCAATTCTTTTTTATTTCATCAGATTGTTTTGAAATTTTTATCACATCATTATATGCTTATAGAAGTGTTTCTGTGAAATTTGGTGTTTAAATAAAATCGTTTCAGAATTATGATTTTTTAAATCTATTTTTTATACATCTTCTAAAAAATGCTCCTAACGGCACATTTTTACATATCATCAACATATTAAGGCACGACAACTTTAAAAGTGAAAGTTTTGGCCTTCTCAACAATCCTCCTCCATGCCAATCTGTCTCTTGCCATATTCAAATTAGTCACTTTCAATTTCTTTAGATCACTCATTGTGTCAGCTTCCCATCTGATCTTCGGTCTTCCTACAACTCTGCCTCCTACAGGTTTCCATTTGTAGAGTTTTTTGACCAGTCTCTGATCATCCATTCTTATCAAATGTCCAAGCCAACCAATTCTGAGAGATATTATATGGTTTACTATGTTCTGATTTTTGATTAATTTATTTAGTTCATTATTTGTTTTGATTCTCCAACAGTTATCAGTTCCTCTATTTGGTCCAAATATTTTTCTTAAAATTTTCCTTTCTAAAATAAGTAATTTTTGTTTTATTGTTTCTTTTAGGACCCAAGTTTCACAAGCATATGCAACTACTGGTCTAATGAGTGTTTTGTATAACCTTATTTTTGCAGTTTTTTATATTAATTTGCTTTTAAATAAGGTTCTATTTGCAAAATAAGCTATATTTCCATTTACCAATCTTTCTTTAATTTCCTCTTCTAATGTATTATGTCCATTTACTTTGGTACCTAAGTATTTAAATGATTCTACTGTGTTAATTTGTATATCATGCTCTCATGAAATTTGAGATATAGAGTCTTTATGATTCCTCTAAACAAATTTGCTAAAATATGCATAAAGGGGGGGATACTCCTTATTTTTCACTTGTTGGAAAAAAAAATATTTTTTATCTACTCTCATGTATTTCTATAACAATTTAAAAGAGCACGTGTGTCTTAGACTAGTAACTGCATATCAAATTTGAATTAGCATATATTGGGGAGTCCCCACGTGTACTATCACCTCGACGTGGTGGGGGCGCCGAGTATTCAATGAACCAGACGACCAAATCGGGGAAGTTTAGCTTTGCTAACTTGTTAGAGGTGAGAGGAAACTAAGAATAGTCCGCAACGTGGGAGACATCTGCCAGAAGGTTGACATCGACCAAGAAGTCTGCAACGGTCTACGAGACGACGTGATACCAGGCGATCATCACAACGGCTCAAGGGGTGGAAGCAGCAACCCTCTCTAAAGGGGTTAATACTTCAGAATAAAGAAAATACATATGCAATTACATTGCGCACGGGCCTGCTTGGCCGTACGTGCATTATTTTTCCATGAATAAAAAATAAAACTAATAATATAAACAAATACCTACAAATACACCTGTATCAAAAAACAATAACAGGCTACATATAAGTAAAATCTATGTCTGCACAATATCAAAATAATACATATCTACATTCATCCACATTCCGTACATTAATATTAAAAAAAATGCTAGAAAACTAATTAGAAAAAAAAAACACACACACACACACATACACCCACACACCCCCACACATATACACACCGCACGCTCATACCCCCCCCCCCCCGTCCCTGCAGACATTAAGTGCACTATCAGACTATTCAACTTATCAGACCTACTTATTATATAACATGATTAAAGATCGAAAACAAAGACCATATGGAGATTCTTCTTATTGTTAATACATATATCCTTAATCTACAATTTTGTTATATCTCAATTTTCTTACTGTACCCAAAAATTTGCATGTTTTTGATTCACTCTCGATCCGTCCTAAAAGATCCCAACACGCCACTCTCCCTCGATCCGACCTGAGAAATCTCTCCGGCAGCATCTGTATTAGAGGAGCATGGATAGATGCTCTGAGACAGCAGCCCTGTCATTATCCTTACCCTGCACAGCGCTCGTAACGCGGTCAGGGGACATTTATTACTACTGATCATCTCAAAGCATTCTGCACGTATTGCGAATGAATGAACAGCGCATACCAAGAAGAATGTCTTCTTCTTATTCATCTTCTTCATCACGGTTTAGCTTATTTATTAACCTGTTCCGGCTCCAAATTGCTGCTGTTTCCATCTTTTCTTTGGTCTTCCCAGACTTCTTCTTCCTCGTGGTGAACAGCTGTATGCTGCTTTTGTTATTCTATTCTCAGTCATCCTTGTCAAGTGTTCTTCACAGTTTGTTCTGTATTTCACTATAGTTGTGTTTAATTCCTCTACTTTTAGTTGTCTTATTTCTGTCTTGTGTTTTTTGTCTGTTCTTTGATACAAGAAGAAAGTATAATTATAAACCAAAAGGGAGAAGATTGTTGGGAAGACCATTGAAGAGATGGAAGGACCAATTCGACCTATAATGAGATCGGAACAGGCCATTGGGCTTAATCCTTGTTGTTGATGATATATTGGGGAGACTAACCACAGAATTACGCTTTGATAGCATAACAATTGCATCGTAAGGAGCATTTTAAGTTTTGGAAAATGTAAAAAAAAATGGAAAAACAAAAAAAACGCATATTAAAGTTTAGGTAGTGATGCTGACCCTACGTGCAGGGTATTTAAACTCTTACGTAACGGACTTAATTTTGCTCCTACAATAAAAATGTTTACATGAAAATGGTCCTAAGGAATCAGAGATCTTAAAAGCAAATAAACAAAACGTGCATTTTTGGTCAATTTTTAAACATTTTCATCATTCGGTGTCCGTAACAAACTAACTCACTGACACTATCCAACCCGGAGATTCATAGTTGCACGGACAAAACTTCTCCATACATCCCTATTCCGAGATAATATTTTCCAAACATTGCCTGTATACATTGACTTAGGCTTTAACGGCCAGAGTTGCTATGATGATCTTGAAGAAGATTTCCAGGCTGTAGGCCGTGGTCTCGAGGCTTGAAGTTCCCCGACGTTTCGCCAGAGACTGCGTCTGGCATCCTCAAGTCTCAAGACAACCGTTGAGGATGCCAGACGCAGTCTCTGGCGAAACGTCGGGGAACTCCAAGCCTCGAGACCACGGCCTACAGCCCGGAAATCTTCTTCACGATCATTCCCTTTATAGTTCATATTCCTCAAACAATTATTAATTTATCTTCTTCCATCGTAGTCCACCGCTGTGGTCTCGCGGTAACGTGCTGCCTTGTACGCAGCGGTCCCGGGTTCGATTCCTGGTCGGGACAGGCTCCTGGGTGATGTTTTATATCGGAATATTTCCTCACATGTAAGACAAATGTCAGTATGCTTAGGGCCTAACTGTCCCCGAAAATCATCTGGCCATTATCATCATCCTTCACCAGTGTGGAAACTAACGGGAAGCTACCACACCTATAATTCCCTATTAAAGCTGCAAAGGGTAGCATGAAAATACTATGATTGCAGTGAAAGACCTTCCCTCGGACAGAATTACTATGCATGGATACATGGCCTATCTACAGGGTGGTTTCTTTCTAGTTTTTGTAACCGAAATTCCCGTGCCCTCTTCCATTGCCAATTGTCACGTATCTTGTTTATCAGTCTACAAGACTTCAATGTTTGCATTACATCTGGTTTTCCATAAAAATTTAGATGTTAAGAAAAAAATCTGTCACGCAGGAACTGAATAAAATAAGCGAATAACTCAGGAAGTCAAATTTATGGTCACAATTTGCAAGTTTACGGAATATACTGTATGCATCTTCTGTTAAAGTGGAGGGGCTTAATTTCTGAAGCGGAGCTTATTTAAAAGTGTCAGACAGCAGTGAAAACAAAATATGCATAACCGTAAGTTATTACTTATTTGCATATTGTTGCATAATTTGACGTCAATTTAAATAATATCTAATAATTAATTTCTCCACAGCTTTATTAATTTTTTTTTTTTTTTCCAATGCTACCAGTTTGACTTTTGTGACATTTCTGGCTTTCTCTCCTGGCATTTGTGGGATTGTAATCAATTTCTTACGTTGGGGCACCTGGAACGCGGAGTTACGTTACCCCGATGATATGATTGGTGATACACGATAATGAAGTGCCAGGAAAGTCCTTAACCTAAACTTAATATGAAACAATTGTATTATTATTATTATTATTATTATTATTATTATTATTATTATTATTATTATTATTATCATTATTATTATTATTATTTATTCAGGATTGTTTGTGTTATATACACAGATATCCTCAACCAAAATATACAATTGTTTTCTTTCACACTTCCCGGTCTTGCGTGTCTGCTTCTGTCATATTTCTCTGCTTCATGTTGTCTTGAATTCCCTTTATCCACATTGGCTTTGGTCTACCACGTTTCCCTTTTCCAGGAGGTATTTATTTCAATACTTATTTGTTTTTACAATTGTTTTCTTCCACACTTCCCGGTCTTGCGTGTCTGCTTCTGTCATATTTCTCTTCTTCATGTTGTCTTGAATTCCCTTTATCCACATTGGCTTTGGTCTACCACGTTTCCCTTTTCCAGGAGGTATTTATTTCAATACTTATTTGTTTTTACAATTGTTTTCTTCCACACTTCCCGGTCTTGCGTGTCTGCTTCTGTCATATTTCTCTTCTTCGTGTTGTCTTGAATTCCCTTTATCCACGTTGACTTTGGTCAACCACGTTTCCCTTTTCCAGGAGGTATTTATTTCAATACTTCTTTGTTTTTACAATTGTTTTCTTCCACACTTCCCGGTCTTGCGTGTCGGCTTCTGTCATATTTCTCTGCTTCATGTTGTCTTGAATTCCCTTTATCCACATTGGCTTTGGTCTACCACGTTTCCCTTTTCCAGGAGGTATTTATTTCAATACTTATTTGTTTTTACAATTTTTTCTTCCACACTTCCCGGTCTTGCGTGTCTGCTTCTGTCATATTTCTCTTCTTCGTGTTGTCTTGAATTCCCTTTATCCACATTGGCTTTGGTCTACCACGTTTCCCTTTTCCAGGAGGTATTTATTTCAATACTTATTTGTTTTTACAATTGTTTTCTTCCACACTTCCCGGTCTTGCGTGTCTGCTTCTGTCATATTTCTCTTCTTCGTGTTGTCTTGAATTCCCTTTATCCACGTTGACTTTGGTCAACCACGTTTCCCTTTTCCAGGAGGTATTTATTTCAATACTTCTTTGTTTTTACAATTGTTTTCTTCCACACTTCCCGGTCTTGCGTGTCGGCTTCTGTCATATTTCTCTTCTTCGTGTTGTCTTGAATTCCCTTTATCCACATTGGCTTTGGTTTACCACGTTTCCCTTTTCCAGGAGGTATTTATTTCAATACTTCTTTGTTTTTACAATTGTTTTCTTCCACACTTCCCGGTCTTGCGTGTCTGCTTCTGTCATATTTCTCTTCTTCATGTTGTCTTGAATTCCCTTTATCCACATTGGTTTTGGTCTACCCCGTTTCCCTTTTCCAGGAGGTATTTATTTCAATACTTATTTGTTTTTACAATTGTTTTCTTTCACACTTGCCGGTCTTGCGTGTCTGCTTCTGTCATATTTCTCTGCTTCATGTTGTCTTGAATTCCCTTTATCCACATTGGCTTTGGTCTACCACGTTTCCCTTTTCCAGGAGGTATATATTTCAATGCTTCTTTGTTTTTACAATTGTTTTCTTTCACACTTCCCGGTCTTGCGTGTCTGCTTCTGTCATATTTCTCTTCTTCATGTTGTCTTGAATTCCCTTTATCCACATTGGCTTTGGTCTACCACGTTTCCCTTTTCCAGGAGGTATTTATTTCAATACTTCTTTGTTTTTACAATTGTTTTCTTTCACACTTCCCGGTCTTGCGTGTCTGCTTCTGTCATATTTCTCTTCTTCGTGTTGTCTTGAATTCCCTTTATCCACATTGGTTTTGGTCTACCACGTTTCCCTTTTCCAGGAGGTATTTATTTCAATACTTCTTCGTTTTTACAATTGTTTTCTTCCACACTTCCCGGTCTTGCGTGTCTGCTTCTGTCATATTTCTCTTCTTCGTGTTGTCTTGAATTCCCTTTATCCACATTGGTTTTGGTCTACCACGTTTCCCTTTTCCAGGAGGTATTTATTTCAATACTTCTTTGTTTCTACAATTGTTTTCTTCCACACTTCCCGGTCTTGCGTGTCTCCTTCTGTCATATTTCTCTTCTTCGTGTTGTCTTGAATTCCCTTTATCCACATTGGCTTTGGTCTACCACGTTTCCCTTTTCCAGGAGGTATTTATTTCAATACTTCTTTGTTTTTACAATTGTTTTCTTTCACACTTCCCGGTCTTGCGTGTCTGCTTCTGTCATATTTCTCTTCTTCATGTTGTCTTGAATTCCCTTTATCCACGTTGACTTTGGTCTACCACGTTTCCCTTTTCCAGGAGGTATTTATTTCAATACTTATTTGTTTTTACAATTGTTTTCTTTCACACTTCCCGGTCTTGCGTGTCTGCTTCTGTCATATTTCTCTTCTTCATGTTGTCTTGAATTCCCTTTATCCACACTGGCTTTGATCTACCACGTTTCCCCTTTCCAGGAGGTATATATTTCAATGCTTCTTTGTTTTTACAATTGTTTTCTTTCACACTTCCCGGTCTTGCGTGTCTGCTTCTGTCATATTTATCTTCTTCGTGTTGTCTTGAATTCCCTTTATCCACATTGGTTTTGGTCTACCCCGTTTCCCTTTTCCAGGAGGTATTTATTTCAATACTTATTTGTTTTTACAATTGTTTACTTTCACACTTCCCGGTCTTGCGTGTCTGCTTCTGTCATATTTCTCTTCTTCATGTTGTCTTGAATTCCCTTTATCCACATTGGCTTTGGTCTACCACGTTTCCCTTTTCCAGGAGGTATTCTTTTCAATACTTCTTTGTTTGTTTCTGTGACCCTTCTTCTCATTATATGTCCATACCATCTTAGTTGGAATTATTGTTTATTATTATTATTATTATTATTATTATTATTACGAGATAGTCCTTTCCACGATAATGTAATGACACTATAAACTCCATTTATACAAAAATGTGACTTAGTAAGTTTTCTCGCTGAACCTTTCACATGTTATGTTGTACTGGAAGTAGTATCTATCACTCTTGGACGTCATGTGGTAAACAAAGAGTTGAAAGAAACCGAGAACATGTGCCATAAGTTACTTTTGACTAAATCCATAAATATGGATTTCTCTCCAGAACTTAGACTGTTCCCTATGCAACATGTAAGTTATAAAGCGGAATTCGCTGCTGTTGGATTCTTTACACTCAATTTAGCTCTCATATAGGTACAACATTATACCAGCTGTCAACTTATATTAAAACCTTTATTGAAGTAAAATACAACATTACAATATTATATTGCATCTTCCATATTTTTTGAAGACAGTATTTATATTCAATGCCCCTGGTTGGCATTTAGACGTTTCTGGTTTTCTCTCCTAGCTTTGACGCAATTGTAACCCACCCCTGAGATTGGAGCGCCTGGAAGGCGAGGTTATGGCTGCCCCGATGATTTGATGAATGATGATGGTGATGATGATGATTGTGATGCGCCAGGAGAGTCCTTAATCCTGAAGTTAATATAACGCGAATATAAATTATGATTATTATGGCCATGTGAGAAATAATAAAGAAAAATTTGCAATTGCTTGCCTCAATAGAATATTGTGGGATAAAAATATAAGTAAAGGTAAAGTGATCCCACAACAGGCCTCAGGAGGCCCTTGGGGTAGTAGGAGGTTAAGGCTCCCATTTTTTCTAGACAATCGGCACTTGATGTCAGCCGGGTTGTCAGCCCTGCGTGACGGCCGCCTTTACCCCAGAACAAGCGTCTGGTACTCATTTCCGTTAGAGGCTGAGTCGACCCCAGGGCCATATTGCCGCCAGAGGGTTTGGGTCAGTTTAAAAATCCTGACGCCAACGGGACTTGAACCCTCGACCCTCCGGCTTGTAGCTCAGTGCCTTAACCACTACGCTACGGCGTGCCCCCAAAAATATAAGTAATAACATTAAAATTAATATATATATATATATATATATATCATACAATTGTTAAAAGCATCATTACTTATGGAGCAGAACTTTGGCCATTAACAACAAAAACAAATAAGTATATTTTGGCAACGGAACTGGATTTTATACGAAGGGCAGCAAGAATTTCAAGAAGAGAAAAAATTATAAACTCAGTTATAAGGGAGAAAATGAAGATTGGAGACACTATTATAGATTATATCAAAACTCGGCAATTAAGATGGTACGGACATGTCCAGCGAATGGAAGAGGATCGGCTATCAAAATGTGTTTTGGAATGGAAACCTGAGGGAAGACGAGGCAGAGGAAGGCCTGAAACCTCCTGGAGTCAGGGAAGAAGGAGAAACATCTACAACCAGGAGATTGGATGGACAGTCAAAATTGGCTATTAGGAACCTGACGATCAAAGACATTAATCAGCCGATGATCTATCTATCTATAATGATCGGGGACCGATTGGACCTTAAAGTTTCCTGACATTTGTCTTACACGAGTGAGGAAAACCCCCAAAAATAAACCTCACACAGGAAACTTGTCCTGACCGGGGATCAAACCTGGGCCTGCTGCGTGTCGAGGCAGCACGCTACCTCGATACCACAATATAAAAAACATAGTTTTACCTTATTATCTACGTAATATAAGTAATCTCCATCATTGTCATTAACATTTCCTTTCGCTCCTTGCTGGAGCACAGGACCGCAATGAAATTCCTCCATTTAGCTCTCTGCCAAACCTCTTCATCTCGAACCGACTTTTCCCCATTTCTCGTATTTCTCCTTCAACAGTCTTCTTCCAAGTTATTTTTGGTCTTCCTCTCCTCCTCGAAACTTGAGGATTCCAGTTAGGTGCGTATTTTTCTATTGTAGTTTCAGGTTTACGCAGAGTATGTCCAATCAAACGCCATTTTCTTTCATTTATTTGTTTTTCGATAGATGCTTGCTCAGTTTCGCACCATAATATTTGGTTTGAGATTATATCAGGTCATTTTACATTTAATTCTATTGTATAGTAATTCTGCCCGAGGCCAGATCTTCCACTGCAATTACAGCATTTTCACGCTATGTTTTGCAGCTTTACTAAGGAATTATAGATGTGGTAACTTCCCGTTGCTTTCCACACCGGTGAGGAATGATAATAATGACAAGGATGATAGCGATGATGATGATGGTGGCCGGATTATTTTCGGGGACCGTTGGGCCCTAAGCGTCTAGATATTTGTCTTACAGGTGAGAAAAAAACCCGAAGAAACCTCACCCAGGAGCCTGTCCCGACTGGGAATCGAACCCAGGCTCGCTGCGTAACAAGGTAGCACGCTACCTCTAGACCACAGCTGTGGACTCTCACACTTAATAGCCGACATAAACACTTATTCACAAACGCTTGGAGTAAGTTAATTATTTATTTATTTATTTATTTATTTATAAACAGGTTTACAGTATAATAAGACATCTTCCTGTGCCCAAAGCTTTTTAAATTATCTTCTTTCTCCATTCTTCTCTATCTTCCCATTCCAATTCTTCCATAACTAGCTCCCTCATACCTCTTCTTACATTATCCATCTATTTAAATCTAGGTCGACCTGTCTTTCCTTTCCCAGGTGGAATCCATTCAAAAGCTTGTCTGGGTGAACTTTTGTCTCGCATCCTACGTATATGACAATACCACTCTAGTTGTGTCTCACAACATTTAATATTGAATTTTGGACTTTCAGTTGTTGTCTGATTATTGTATTTCTCATTTTTCTCATTTTTTTTTTCTTTGGTTAATTACACTGGTCAACATGATTTTTGTCTCATGAGTACCAATAGTTGTACTTAATGCAGTTTTTTATCGTGTTTTCAAATATGTATTCGGAATTTTTCCCCGCCGTAGCCGAGCGGTTAAGGTAGGAAGCCTTGGCGCAGAGCTACGGGACTTGCGCTGGTTCGAGTCTCCATGGGGGAAGACATTTTCTCATGGCATTTCGGCCAGTATGGGACCGGTGCCCACCCAGCATCGTGAGGCAATTGGGTAGCTACAATAAGTAGCGGCTCCAGGTTGAGGAACCAGCTATAACGGCTGGGGGACTCGACATGCTAACCACATGTCACCCCTACACTGGCTGTTGATCATCTACCTCTGTGATTGACACATGTGGATGTATAGGGCCAGCAGCCGGCTGGTAAAAGGGCAACCGCTCAAAAGTGGAAAGACCCTCAATCGGATCGGGAATTTTTCCATCACCCACAGTTTTTTTTATTTCAATTTCAATTAATGGATTTAAATAATTATTTTTTAATAAAAGTTTGTTCGTCCATTTGTCCACTGTAAAATAAAACGGGGAACAAATTCATCATGAGATTTCAGCTATGGAAAAGAGATATCAAGGCAAATGGAATCCTAATGTCCTGGCCGATTATTGTTGGACCATCAAGAGGGATGCTCCACAGGCGAAATATAGCAGAAAGCCGTAATTTCTTACATTCTAGGTGAGTCCGAATGTTCGAATAATGTATAGTTACGAATGTAGAAAATATTAAAGTGTTTGAAATTATAATAAATGTCTGTCTCTCGGAAACCTTGCGTGATGGAGAAAAATCGATTTCATATTTGAATTCAGGAGAAAAATACTATCAGAATCACATATTTTTCTTTCTGAGACAAAAAAAAAGTTTCTTTTTTGTTGCTCAGTGTAATATAAGTGATAACAGTATTCTTTTTAGGCCTTAATTAGAAGGTGGAAAATAATTCCTTTCTGCCAATTCGGGTGTCACAGACTCTGATCTTCTTGTTGCATATGCAAACGTAATATGGGGAACTTGTGAACACGCTGTATAGAGACGAAAGTGTAATACGATTAAAAGTTGTAAATGTTGTAAAGTGAGATAAAGCAAATTTGCATCAGAAATAAATAACAATAGGAATGAAGATCACTTGAACGGCAGAAAGCACTTACTGCAGATTATTTTAGAGTGATGCATTGCACTTAGTTGTGAAGAAAACTTTGACAACTAGTCGTTCGTGTCTTTGTGGAAGCAGACAATTATTCTAAGTAGCTGTAATTGTGTAATTTACTTTTCAAGTTCTCTTCAACCAGTCGCACAAAGAACTCAGGTGATTTCAAACAAATGACAACTACGACGAGAAAGACACACTCTAATGTGTGTGGGTGTGTTTTTACATATATATATATATATATATATATATATATGTTATAATTAAATGTTTAACATTGAGCAATGCAAGCTTAATATGGTATGATAAGAAAAATAAATGCCTGGACGGGATTCGAACCCGGATCTCTGAGTCTGTACCTCAGCGTGATATCCATTACACTACCAGGCGAATCCACTTCAAACACTTATTTATCTTATATGTGTATTATATTCTCCATTATTACTAGATGTCGCGAGAACTCGGTCTTCACTGCCATCTAGTAGCTGACTATAACAAGTAAGCAAATTAAAGATAATATTTTTTTTTCTCGCGACATCTAGTAATAATGGAGAATATAATACATATATAAGAAAAAGTGTTTGAATTGGATTCGCCTGGTAGTGTAATGGATATCACGCTGAGGTACAGACTCAGAGATCCGGGTTCGAATCCCGTCCAGGCATTTATTTTTATCATCATACCATAATATATATATATATATATATATATATATATATATTTAACATTATTTGCAGAGTATAAGAGTGACATTGATTCAAAATTACAAAAATATAATAAAATGAATGGGGTAATACGAAGACATTTTGGTAAACAGATGAGGACAGAGACAAAACTAAGATTATATAACATCACATCAAAAGCTGCTCTAAAATACGGAAGTGAAATTTGGATTTTAAATAAAAGAAACTCTCATAAACTTCAAGTAAGCCAAATGCGCTTCTTACGATCATTGTTAGGAGTTTATAGACTGGATCACCAAAGGAACACAATTATCAGAGGAAAACTTGGAGTAACAAGTTTAAATGAAGATATACAAAGATACCAACAAGAATTGAAAAATTATTTGAGGAGAATGGCAAGAAATAGACTTCCAAAATTGGCATTCCAATATACCCCAACTGGACATAGAGACCAAGGAAGACCAAAACATCGGTGGAAAGATCAAGACCATCTTCGCTAGGTTTACCGTACAGGCCACATGGCCTAAAACGAATTTGTTCATAATGATGATGATGATGATGATTTTTTAAACATTGCATCTACATATCGATGGCTGAGAATATGTTACTTCTTCTTCTTCACTTCACGGGCTAGGCAAATTGCCTGTTCCGCCTCACAGTTGTTCTGTCCATCTTTTCACTGGCCTTCCTACATTCCTTGAACCTCTTGGCTTGTAGTTGAATGCTGCTCTTGGTAATCTTGATATATTCATTCTTTCTACATGTGTAAACCATTTCTCTCTATATTCTCTGATATTCTCATCCATTGGATATATATTTAACTCTGTTCTTATATCTTCATTCCTTATCCGATCCAATCTTGTGCAGCCTTTTGTTCTTCTAAGGAAGTTCATTTTTGCGGTTTGTATTCTCAACTTTTATAAGATTCATGATGTGTTCCGTTGAGGTTTATTCAAAATTAATATAAAATTATAGAATATTCACCTGAAAGGTCCGTCTCCTCAACTTAATTATCATTTAACTGTAGCGCTTTCGGGACTTGTCCCATCATCGGCAGGATTCAAAACTGGTTTCACTGAAGATCTGGTAGAGGGGGTTGCATGTATTTGGTTCGTTTTCGTTTATCAGGCTGTCGTTGTGAGCTGCTTTCATGATTTCCATCTCTTCGAGTACGTTTATCTTCGCTGGATTATTTTCTCTGTGCATTACTGTTAGGGTGTTTTCAATATTTAACATGCGATGTCCTTCATGGATAACATGTTTTGCATAGCTTGATTTACCTTCTGCGTGAATGAAGTCTCGAAAATGTTCTTTGAATCTGATGTTAAAACTCCTGTTTGTCCTTCCTATATAAAATTTGTTGCAGTCCTTACATGTCAGTTTATAAACTCCTTTGCTGTTGAAAATGTTATTTTCTTCAATGTTATTGTTTATTATGTTGTTTAATTTGTTATTGGTTCTGTATGCTATTTTTACGTTTTTATCGGCTTTCTTTAGTGCATTGGCTATAATGAAGAATTCATAGATAAGCTCGTAAAAAAACAAAAAAGGAAGAACAACATAACCAACATAACTAAACTAGAAAAAAGAATCTGACACCAACAAGAAAACATGGATAACACTTACATACACAGGAAAAGAAACAACAAAATTAGCCAATGCACTAAAGAAAGCCGATAAAAACGTAAAAATAGCATACAGAACCAATAACAAATTAAACAACATAATAAACAATAACATTGAAGAAAATAACATTTTCAACAGCAAAGGAGTTTATAAACTGACATGTAAGGACTGCAACAAATTTTATATAGGAAGGACAAACAGGAGTTTTAACATCAGATTCAAAGAACATTTTCGAGACTTCATTCACGCAGAAGGTAAATCAAGCTATGCAAAACATGTTATCCATGAAGGACATCGCATGTTAAATATTGAAAACACCCTAACAGTAATGCACAGAGAAAATAATCCAGCGAAGATAAACGTACTCGAAGAGATGGAAATCATGAAAGCAGCTCACAACGACAGCCTGAGTTAAACTAAAACGAACCATAATACATGGCAAGCCCCCCCTCTACCAGATCTTCAGTGAAACACGCAGTTTTGATGCCTGCCGATGCTGTGACAAGTCCCGAAAGGCGCTACAAGTTAAATTATAATTAAGTTGAGGAAGTACGGACCTTTCAGGTGAATATTCTATAATTTATATTAGTTTGTATTCTTCTACTTTGTACTTTGCAATTTTTTGGTCATATTACCCAAGTTTCGGCCGAAAGATCCCATAAAGTAATGCAGGAACTGCCAATTTTTGATAAAACTTCAATCTAGTATCTCCTCTTGTTTTGTTCTTTAAGGTTTTATGTATAGTTCCGCATATCATTTGAAATTTCGACAGTTTCATATGTATGTCTCTTTCAGTTTTTGTGTTTATAGTAAAATTACAACCCACATAATTAAAATTTGTTACTTGTTCCAGAGGTTTGTTGTCTATTACGAGTTTTGATCTTATACGATCGTTTCCGCAAAATGCCATTATTTT
The DNA here is from genome assembly GCA_030220185.1 of Diploptera punctata. Taxonomy (NCBI): domain Eukaryota; kingdom Metazoa; phylum Arthropoda; class Insecta; order Blattodea; family Blaberidae; genus Diploptera; species Diploptera punctata. The sequence continues at coordinate 1,191,986 of JASPKZ010000803.1, forward strand.
TGTTTTTTCTTTTGATATTTTGAAATTGAATATGTTACAATTAAAAAAAAGGTACGTCACGCAGGATTCGTGTAAACTAACGCAATTCATCAGAAAGTCGAATTTATGGTTCCATTTCGGTAGTTTACAGAATATATTTTTGTTTTTATAAATTTTTATAGAAACAATGTATGATTGTAAAGCAATTATTAAGGTTGGAAATAGAATATTCTCAGAATTTGATATAACAAAAGGATTAAGACAAGGATGCGGGATGTCACCAACATTGCTCAAGATATATTTAGAAGATGTATTAATGAAATGGAATAAGTTATGTAGGGGAATGGGAATCAACATTAATGGCCATTTACTGCACAATTTATTATTCGCTGATGACATGATTATAATAGGACAAGATAAAGAAGATGTAGAATGTATGATTAGAAAGTTGGTAGATGCATTTGAGGTAGGTGGACTGAAGATAAATTATATTAAAACAGAACATATGATAACTGGAGCAAATTCAGAAGACCTACAAATAAATAATTGATAATTAAACGTGTTGAAGAATTTAAATATCTTGGAACTATAATAGATAAATCTGGTACTTGTGAAAAAGATATTATTAACAGAGTAAATTGTGCAAGGAAGGCGATTAGATCCCTGAATGGTCTTTTATGGAATAGAAATTTGACCAGAAAAACAAAAAAAGAGATTATACAGACAATAATAGAAAGTATGCTTACATATGGATCAGAAAGCTGGACAATGAAGGAAAGGATGCAGAAAAGAATCTTGGCGACAAAAATGGATGGATTACGGAGAAGTATGAGAATATCCAGGCTACAACATATTCGAAATACATATATCAGACAAGAAATGGATGCACAAGAAACTGTTATCGATAGGATAACAAAGAGAGCTCTACAGTGGTATGGACATGTACAACGGATGTCGGAAGATCAGTGGCCTAAACAGGTGTTAGATTGGACGGTACCAGGCAGAAGGAAGAGGGGGAGACGTAGAAGAGCATGGTATGAGGGAATATATGATACCATAATGAAGAGGGGTATGGAAGATGGATAGGGATGTGCGGAGAGTTTATGTACGCGCCATGAAGCTCTTGGTTCTATAGAGCCAATAAGTTAGTTATTGCCGATCCAAATGTTTTGTGCAGGCGGAAAATATGTTAACTAACAAACTGTCTTTCTCTTTCTCTCCCTTAATATGTTGCCACTTCCTGTACTTTGTATTATGTTGTTTGATTGGCAGGAAGAGAGCTGACAAATACTATGTATTTTAATGATCCGTCGTTCTGCGCGGTCAGTGGCAGAATGACTAACTTGACAACGCTGTTACTTTTGGGGTTACGTCTAGCTATGAGCTGTCCCTTCCTTGCCCTTCTCATTACATGTTGCCACTTGTGATTTATTGTGAGGCTGGTAACGGAGAGACGACAAATACTGTGATTTTAAATGATCCGACCGCTTGAGCTGACTGAGTGACTCACTGATTTTTAACAGTGTCCAGAGTGCCAATTTTGGAGTCAATGTTTGCTCCCCGATAGCTAATTTTTAACTTGCATTCTGTATGGGGTTGTTTGTGCTGTCCCTAGCCTATATGGCGATTTCTTGGGGCAGTTTTGTGCTGACCGCCTGAGCATTTCGTGCTTAAATTACTCAACCATGTCAAGATCTTTCACACGTGTTTAGAGATTTTTCCCCCCACATTTGAAGTTGAAAAATTTCAATACGTGATCGAATGTACAGTTTTCTTCTACATCCCTTCCAAAGATTCAGTATATCGGCGACACTAGCGCTAAAACTCTTCCCCTCCACCCGTGAACAGTTAACTTGGATGCGTAATAGTTAGTTATAATTGTGAGTTTTTTTTAGCTTTGCACAATCGTCTCCCCTTAAAAAAGGGGTTTTAAAATTAGACCCAACACAAATTGAATATAGCAGTTGTTGTCGAGGGCGCAGAGTTGATGGCTGAAGTGGGAGTAGTGACACTGTAACACTGATGTAATTAATGTCTGTCACTCAATCAGGTGACGTGACACCTCCTTCACGGATGGCGATGTCATGTTCCAAAATTCTCTAGATGCCAACACCTATACACTTATTCCCATTAACAGGGTGTATAAATTCAGTATAATGAAAAGTTCTATCGGAAAAATATAGTATTGTTTTTACTTGGAAAAGTTATCTAAGTTGGTTAATAGTGAATTCCGAAGGAATTGAGCTATTTGAGGTTGTTCTCATGAAAAGATTTAACAGACTTACATCCTAGCTGGAAAATATAAAATATACATCATAGACATTATAGAAAAGAAAAGATTACGGTGGTATGGCCATCTCAAAAGAATGCCAGAGCAAAGATTCCCTAAAATTAACCTTATGGAATGGATCCCAATGGAAAGGAGGAAGAGAGGAAGACCGAAGAAAACTTGGATAGAAGGGGTACAAGCGGCTATGAATATCAGAGGACTGGAGAAAAATCAATGGATGGACAGAGAGGAATGGCGTTTGGTTTCCGGAAGACGGCGACAGCTGCCATGATACCGGATGATGTATATATATATATATATATATATATATATATATATATATATTGCAGTGAAGGATATATATATATATATATATATATATATATTCATGCTATGCTTGCAGCTTTACTAGGGAATTATAGGTGTGGTAGCTTCCGGTTGCTTTCCAAACCGATAAAGGATGATGGTGATAATGATGATAATGATGATAATGGCCATATGATTTCGGGGACCGTTTGGGCCTTAAAGTTTTCCTGACATTTGTCATACAGGTGAGGAAAAACCCCGGTAAAAACCTTACCCAGAAAAATTGCCCCGACCGGGGATCGAACCCGGGCCCGCTGCGTGACAAGGCAGCACGCTACCTCGAAACCACAGCGGTGGACTTATATATATATATATATATATATATATATATATATATATATAATAGTAAAACCTGTTTAATCCGGAACGTGAATAATGCATTAATCTGTCCAATGTGAACAAATTTATTGGTCCCGGCAAAATAATATTAATTTTACGTGTATTTATTTTGCATAAAACGGAATATGTCAACGCGGAAACGGAAGGATATTTCTACACAATTCCTTATTCTTCACGGTTCAGGCTTATTTACTAGCCTGTTCCGGCTCCAAATTGCTGCTCTTTCCATCTTCTCATTGGTCTTCCCAAACTTCTTCTTCCTCGTGGTGAATAGCTGTATTCTGCTTTTGGTATTCTATTCTCAGTCATCCTTTCCAAGTGTTCTTTCCAGTTTGTTCTGTATTTCACTATTGTTGTGTTTAATTCCTCTAATTTTAGTTGTCTTATTTCTGTGTTATTTTTTTGTTGAGACTTGAAAGTAGTTTTGAAGTTCCTTAGGACGGGTTACTGGCCCGACGCTAAGTAGTCCAGTGGTAGGGCTGCTACCTTTTAGTCTCTGGACAGACATTTAAAAGTGTATAAAACACTGGCTCTTCCAACTCTTTTGTATGGTAGCGAAGTATGGACGTTGAAACAGAAGGATATACAGAGACTTAGATCTGCTGAAATGAGATATCTTCGGAGAACTGCAGGATACACACTACTAGATCACAAAAAAAAATGATGACATCTTAGAAGAATTACACATCGAACCTTTAGAAAACAAAATTTCTGATTATAAGTGAAGATGGATGCAACATGTTCATCAAATGGAAGATCACAGAATATCCAAACAAATGTTAAAATATCAACCTGCAGGAAGAAGAAGACCAGGACGTCCACTCAAAAGACTTTTGGATGGTGTTTCTCTTGAGGCCGAAACAGGTCAACAAATGGCCTAAATTCGTGAATGTACTATGATGATGATGATGATGTTTTTTGTCTGTTCTTTGATATCCTGCTATTGGTCTGAGGAATCTCATTTCAGCAGCTTGTATTCTGGCAGATTGTTGTGTTGTCACTGTCCATGTTTCGGATCCATAAGTAATAATAGGCACTGACATTCTCTTGTATAATTTCATTATAGAGTCTTGCCTGCCTTTATTCTTCAAACTTATTTTTAGTTTGCCTGTTATATAATTAAACTTATTTAGTTTGTTATTTATATCTGTTTCCGCTGTGTATGATATTTTGCAACCTGGGAAGTTATATCTTACCACTTGTTCTATTGGTTTATTTTCTAATATTATCTTTGTGCGAACTGGATGAAGCGGAAAGACAGAGAAATAAATTAGTTTCTACTTCATTGAATTCCTGTTATGCCAAAAAATAAGGAATGATTCCTGCCACCGGGTGAATTAGAGATTCTAAGTGTATCTTAAATTTTATTTCGGCCTCACTGCACACCGGTTATGCGAAACACAGATGATTGTCTTACAAATAAACATTGCACTGTAAATTCTTAAATTGGTTTAAGTTCTGAGACCGATCTTTCATAGATTGCGTTCTGAATTACCGGAATAAAGATGGCTAAAATGTCTTTAAACAAAAAGTGAAAATTATTTAAGCTAAATCTCCAAATTTCCGGACCCATGCTCCAAAGTGAAGCTCTATCTGTTGCTAAATCCCTAGGGAATAACGATATCAAGGCATCTTCAGGTTGGCTGGACAGTTTTAAAAGGCGATACAATGTAATGTGGAATGAAATTTGCGGGGAATCAAAGGATGCGGACGAAAGTGTAGTCAGTGAGCGGAAACAGAAACTACATAATTTAATTTTAGGATACACGGCTAAGAAACATTTTTAACGCTGACGAAATGGGACTGTTATTTTCGCGCGTTACCGTCCAAATCGTTCATACATTTCAAAGGCAGCGGAACTACAATTAATCCAAGGTACGTAAAAAATACATAAACGGTACTCTATAATCTAAGATTATTAATAAGTTTTCGTTTTTTATAATGCGGAATTTTGTCTAATGTGGGGAAAAAATGGTCCCATGCGATTCCGCTTTGAGCAAGGTTTACTGTATTAATTATTTATACAGCCGCAATGTCACATAATATCAAGTCAAGCCCGCAGTATATTAAAATAACGTCTACATAATATAATATATTTAGGAGAGTTTTCAATATTTATAATATTCAATATCAGAAATTAAGAATTGGTTCTTAGCTTGGAAAACTTTTATAATGGTCATTTCCATAAAAATCACAAATAAAACCTTCTTTCCAGAAAGAAGAGGCTATAAGATGGCAGCCCCATCACTGGTCTTGCCTTCCTTTTGGTCAGCAACCAATCGAAGGGACTATTATTAGTTTATTACGCTTTCAAGTCTTATACGAGAATTTCCCGAAACGCTGGAGGGAAAATTTTGTATAGGATCGTAACAGGCCTTGGCCTAATACTTGGAAGGAAGAAGAAGAAGAAGAAGAATAAAAGAAACTGGCCTTGAATACGTCAAAGTTGATGAGGGGAAGAAATGAAAACGTTTTCTCTCGAGGGTAGCACCCATTAAAGAAAATATTAACAGGGTCCACTCAAACCGAAGGGTCCTTGCTATCGCTCGGTTTTTAATAATTCCCTCGCTTCTGTAAAAACTACTTCCCAACCTCGCATTGTAATGTACTATTAGTCTAATAATGTTCTACTTCTACTACTAGTACAGTCAGATTCAACCCAGGAAGTACTGTGTGTTTGGAATAGGGAACTGGGTAGCCATTTTAACGGTATTTTCTTGAAAGAAATCCTTAAATAAAACTGAAGATTGCAATACAGCAGGTTACATAGTTGTAAGTTGTAGCCGTCCAAGCCACCCCCTCTTAAAGAAAAATATAGTTACCTCTTGTCACTGAGCTCGTCCGGACCTGTACTGTCCTGTGTGAAAGTGTCGACTCTCATATTTACTATAAAACAAGTTTGCATGCCGTAAAAGAAAGACTATGTTTTTTAAATGTATAGTACATATATTTGGAAAAAGTACTGCCAATCTTGTCCCTCCTCCCCTCCCTAAACAAACAAATACCGTTATTACTTGTTTGGCAACATCTACCCCCTGTACGTATGGGGACACTGGCGTAGCCCGTAAGGTCTCTAGTAACTTCCTTCTTCTTCTTCTTCTTCTGCTACAAGGTTTAGGATATGCAGCCTGTTCCGGCGAAGTTAATAGTGGAATCCATCTTCTACGTGGTCGGCCAACATCTCTTGTTCCTCTGGGATTATACAGGAAGGTTCTTTTTGGTATTCTTTCGTTGTTCATTCTCATTAAGTGTTCTGTCCATTTCTTATTATTTTCGCTGATTTTATCTTCAATTTTATATATATTTAATTCTTCTCGTATAGTTTCATTCCTTGTTCTATTCGCTCTTGTGCAACCTTTCACATTACGTAAAAACAGCATTTCCGCAGTCTGTGTAGTCTCTGTAGTAACTTCCTGGGTTAAATAAAACTGAAGATTGCAACACAGCAGGTACAGAGTTGTAAGTTGTAGCCGTCCAAGCCACCCAGTCATAGAGAAAAAAAACAATTACCACTTGTCACTGAGCTCGTGCCAACCTGTACCATCCTGTGTGAAAATGTCGACTCTCATATTTACTTTAAAACTAGTTTGCATGCCGTAAAAGAAAGACTATGTTTTTTAAATGTATAGTACATAGATTTGGAAAAATTACTGTTAACCTTGCACCTCCTCCCCTCCCTAAACAAACAAATACCGTTATTATGAGTTTGGCAACATCTACCCCCTCTAGATAGGGGAACACTGGCGTAGTCCGTAAGGTCTGTAGTAACTTTCTGGGTTGAATTACAGTGTACAATATGAGATCGGAAGAGACCTTAAGGTCTAATCCTTGATGCAGATGATGATGATGACTCATGAACTTTTTAAATTTGAAATCCAAGCTGAGTGATAATGTACATAATAAAACAGCTTAACTTGAGAAGCTGACATATTATGACGCAATTTGAACAGTTCTGACAAACATTTAACAGGCTGATTAATCGATCTGAGGAAATTCATTCACTCAACATCATTAATTTTGAGCTCAGTGTCACGTGTCAAGGGATTCCTCACTTTATTACCTGCAGCAAAGTACGTTCTATGCGCCAATATTCGTCCCATACTAATGTATAATGTCAGCACTTTACGATCTTACACACAGGGTGGAAATTGGAATATTACAGTACTTCTTATTATTATTCTTTATTTGTAGGATTTTCATCCTATTTATTTCCCAATCACTCCTCGGAGGAAGACGTATTGGATGTGCATCCACTGTCTATCCATCTCTTGGCTGGTCTTCCTCTTGTTCTTCTCCCGTTAATTGGTATATCTTCTTTAGCCGTTCTTGCAAGCCGGTTTTCTTCCATTCTTTCTATATGACCCTTCCAATATTTTCGTTTATCTACAGTAAATTTGGTTATGTCTTGAATATGACATTTGTCCCTAATTTCTGTGTTGTGTATTTTATCAAATAAGGTTTTCCCCTGAAAAGTTCTTAAGATTTTCATTTCACATGTGCTAAGGTATATATATATTAATTGGTGTTTCTCGTATAATTTATCATATTCATACTATTATTATTATTATTATTATTATTATTATTATTATTATTATTATTATTATTATTATTATTATTATTATTATCGTAAGTATTATTATTGTTATTATCCTATAAAATATTGTTTGTGCATGAAATTTACATTGCTACATTTAATATATCTTGAACTGTTTATAATTAGTATAGTGTATATCTATATTTGTCAAATATTTTACTTGTATTTGTGCTGGTTGAGTGGAAGAGAAGGCCTTATGGCCTTAACTCTGCCAGAATAAATAAAACATTATTATTATTATTATTATTATTATTATTATTATTATTAAACCTACGTCAGAACTATAATGGATGATAGGAATTTGGAAGAGGGAGATTGGAATGATAGAGATAAATGGAAACTGAAGACTGCAAACCTATAAGTGGAGGAAAGCCGAAGAATTATTATTATTATTATTATTATTATTATTATTATTATTATTATTTATTATTATTATTTGTTTAGTTTTTGTTGTATCAACCCTAATTTCTGCTCCATATACGATAATTGGACGAACTATCGTTTTGTATATGCGGGTTTTGTTTTCTATTGACGTATGTTTGTTGCGCCAAATTAAATATTTCATATATCCTGATATTTGTGCTGCTTTATCAGCTTGTTTCTTTACTTCTTTTATGTTAGAACACGTGATTCTATTATTTATATAAAACACGCACGTATATTTTGTCTCTGGCTTTGTTCCAGAGAAACTCACGCGATATCTTCTTTTCCTCATCATTTGTCTTGCTTCTCCGTACTCTTAATCTATTGCAGATACTCCAGTCCATTTTATCTGGAAAAAAACTTGGTCCATGTTCACAAAGGAAAACACGAAAAATAGCGTGAATTCTCATATTTATTTAGGTACGTCTTTTTGCAAGAAAAACAAGCGGCTACGATACAATAATTAGTACATGGAATTAAACGAGAAAAAAAAAGTACAATTTGGATACGGTTTCCTTTTTTGTACCGTACAGGGGATGCATTAGGCCTACTAAGGTTCCAAGCACGCGCTCTTTGTAAGAAATGCTTTATATTATCAATAACACTGAGCAACAAAAAATATTTTTTTTTCTCTCAGAAAGAAAAATATGTGATTCTGATAGTATTTTTTCTCCTGAATCCAAATATGATATCGGTTTTTCTCCATCACGCATGGTTTCCGAGAGACAGGAATGCTAGTCCAGTGTTGACCTGTGGTAGTGAAGCATGGACACTAAAAAAGACAACATGAAAGCAGAATAACGGCTTGTGAAATGAGATTCATGCGCAGAACAGCGGGTTATACCAGATGGGATAGAAAAAGGAACACCGATATCTTAAAAGAATTGAAGACTACGCCAATTTTGGAATATATTAAACAGTACCAACTAAATTGGAAACACCATCTTGAAAGAATGAGGTCAAATCGGATCCCCAAAGCTGTTTATAGTTATATACCAAGATGACGAACATCTCTGGGCCGTCCTATGAAACGCTGGAGGGAAAATTTTCTATAGGATCGTAACAGGCCTTGGCCATCAACAAGAATTTACAGTCTTTCATTAAATTGAATTAGAACATTATTAGGGTTAATAATTATTATTCCCTCGACATTTTGACTTATTCCCTGGAAGGAAGAAGAAGAGAAGAAGGAATTTATAATTTCAAACACTTTAATGTGTTCTACATTCGTAACTACACAATATTCTAACATTCGGACTCACCTAGAAAGTAAGAAATGGCGATTTTTTGCTATATTTCGCCTGTGGAGCATCCCTCTTGATGGTCCAACAATAATCGACCAGCATATTAGGATTCAATTTGCTTTAATATCTCTTTTCTATAGTTGAAATCTTCTGAGTTAGCTCATTTGGTTTTATTTTACAATGGACAAATGGACGAAAAAACGTTTATTTAAATCCATTAATTTAAATTGAAATAAAAAAACTGTGGGTGATGGAGAAATTCCGAATACATATTTGAAAACACGATAAAAAAACTGCATTAAGTACAACTATTGGTACTCATGAGACAAAAATCATGTTGACCAGTGTAAAAACACTGTGAAATGCAGGCTTTCACGGCCGGTAATTCTCCTTCTTCTTCTTCCCTTCTTCTTCAGAAGAAGAAGTAAACGATGTTATTTAACATTTTCCAATACTGTTATTGTAACACAGTTCCAATAATGGATCATATTATATTATAATGATATTGTGAAAAAAAAAATGTCTGAACGCGGAATCGAACCGTGGACTTCTAGTTCTCCAGACTAGTATGCAGCCCACTATACCATTCCAGACTTGGCACAAACATTAATAATTCTTTCCACATATACAAATCTAATATTAATGTTTGTTCCAAGTCTAGAATGGTGTAGTGGGCTGCACACTAATCTGGAGAACTAGAGGTCCACGGTTCGATTCCTGGTTCAGACATTATTTTTCTTCTCACAATATCATTATAATATCATGGCATAAAATAGCCTAAACAAGCTCTAATTCATAAAAAGAACAAGTAATTAAACCGTATAAGAAATTGTTTACCGTTTGCTCTAAGGAAAATGTTAGTAGAAACACTTGCAATGCACCATTTTGATTATTGTGATACTCTTTTTACTGGCCTAAATACTGTTCTTACCCAAAGACTTCAACGTGTTCATAATTCTTGCATACGTTTTATTTGTGGTATACGCAGATTTGATCACGTTACACCATCCCTGGAACAATTGTCATGGCTTCGTCTACAAGATCGTAGAACCATCCATTCCCTATGCCTTCTCTATAAAATATTACACACATCATTACCTTATTATTTATCACACCGCTTCACTAGACTCTCTGATACACATAAATTAGATACCCGATCCCTTGAGCACATTGTCCTTTATATCCCTCCTCATCACACTACCTATTATTCGAAATCTTTTACAATTTCTCTTGCTAGAACATGGAATTCCCTTCCACCCTATGTCAGAGACTGCCAAACTTTACAATCTTTCAGAAACAAATTGAAAATAAAATTATTAACAGAAACAACTCACTAATATTACTTTTTAAAAATTAATAATTTGTTTTTTCATTATTTAATAAAAATAGTTTTAAGATTTGTTAATATATTTACCTAATGCCTTGTATAAAAAGCAATAGATTAACTCATTATAGTTTATTACTTTCTTTGTATTCTTTTTTCTTTCTTTTCTTTTTATGTATAGTAGATTCGAGCTGTTATTCCTTTCTCTATCCATTCTATCACTAATTTAATTTAATTGTATTTAATTTTATTGTATTATTAGACATTATTTTCATTATTATTCAATTTGACAGATAATTAATTGTTTAGTATGAATATTATTGTAATTTTTTGTATTTATATGTAACATATGTTTGTCCTGGTGAGTGGAAGAGAAGGCCACATGGCCTTAACTCCACCAGGCTAAATAAATATATTCTAATTTAAAATTGTGTACGTCACGCCACTGACAATGAACACGTATATAACCAATGACTATGAATAATTAATTTCAATACGCCCTTATCTTACAGACTTTAAATGTAACTTGGAGATGTTCCAGTTACTGAAAGCATGCAGAGCGATTGATTTCCCAATTTCTTATGAATGCATTTCCTTTTACTTCTTTTAATGGATGGATTAACAAGTTTCTTCATGTTTAATTATTTTTCCCATGGCATAGTGCCACCAACACGCAAAAAAAAAAAAGCTGAAGCAAAAATGCAGTAAAATTTGTTTAATCCGCAACGTGAATAATGCGGAAATCTGTCCAACGTGAACAAATTTATTGGTCCCGGCGAAATAATAGTAATGTTACGTGTATTTATTTTGCATAAAACGGAATCTGTCCAACGCGGAAACGGAAGGATATTTCTACAGAATCCATAAAATAATTTTTATAGAGCGGAAAGATAGAGAAATAAATTAGTTTCCACTTCACTGAATTCCCGTAAGGCCAAAAAAATAAAAATAAAAATAAATTATTCCTACCGCCGGGTAAGTAGAGATTTTACCTGTACCTGAAATTTTATTTCGGGTTCACTGCACACCCGTTATGCAATATACGAATACATGTCTTACAAATAACCATTGCACTGTAAAATCTTAAATTAGTTTAAGTTCTGAGACCGAACTTTCACAGGTAGCGTTCTGAATTTACGGAATAAAGATGGCTAAAACGCATGTATCATTGTCATTAAACGAAAAAGTGAAAGTGATTGAAGATAAATCTCCAAATTTCCGGACCGTTGCTCCAAACTCAAGCCCTAGCTGTTGCTAAATCCCTAACGATTTCAAGGCATATTTAGGATGGCTGGACAGTTTTAAAAGACGACACAATGTAGTGTGGAATTAAAATATATAATTATGGAATATTCATCTGAAAGGTCCGTCTCCACAATTTAATTAGTTATTTAAGTGTAGCGCTTTCGGGACTTGTCCCATCATCGGCAGGAGTTTTGAATCCTGCCGATGATGGGACAAGTCCCGAAAGCGCTATAGTTAAATAATCAATTAAGTTGAGGAGACGGACCTTTTAGGTGAATATTCCGTAATTTTATATTTTAATTTTGAATAATACCTCAACGGAACACATCATGAATCTTATAAAAGTAGTGTGGAATGAAATTTGCGGGGAATCAAAGGATGTGGACGGAAGTGTAGTTAGTGAACGGACACCGAAACTGCATACTTTAATTTCAGGATACGCGCGTAAGAGACTTTTTAACGCTGACGAAACGGAACTGTTTTTTTTTTTTTTTTTTTTTTGCGCGTTACTGTCCAAGTCGTTCATACATACTACACTTTTCAAAGGCAGCGAAACTACAATTAATCTAAGGTATGTAAAAAGACATAGTTATTAATAAGTTTTAGTTTATTTTATAATGCGGAATATTGTCTAATGTGGAAAAAAGTTGGTCCCATGCGATTCCGCTTTGAGCAAATTTTATTGTATTTGCATTGTAGCGCGAAAAATACAGTAGACTATTGTGTATTTCTTACATAACACTTAGCTAAAGGAAATTAACTTAATTCACTTGATATTAGATATACGTTTTTGAAATAATTGCACGCGGTAAAGTGAATACTTTTATAAAGTTGGCCGTTTCAAGGGATTATACGCCCATTACGCAGTGGAAATATAAGCCGAAGCTTCCAAGTTTTCTTGTTACACGAATACCCTTGTAACTAATGTTAAAATAGCTTAAAAACAGCTTTACATTTCATTGCAAGTGAAATTAACAGAAAATGAGGTAAAGTTCCCTACAATCTACCAGATTTTAAGTCATAATTGTTTGTTTTTAATGTAACTTGCAAGTTTACCTTAAGTTCACTGCTTAGGTCTCGGGTTAATGTCGTTGCCTTGGCCACGGCAGGTTCAGATTCGATCCTCCGTCGGGACAATTTTCCTGGGTGATGCATTTTTGAGGTTGTTCCACACCTGCAAGTATGGAAGTAACAGACGAATATATATTATTGCATTTAGACAATCTTCTAAAATTGGTTTGATATTAGATCCCACAATCCCCGTTTTGAGGCTCATAGTGGTCAACCTGAGGAAGTTGGCTCTGAAAAAAAAAGCCATATGTGAGCCAACAATTGACTATTACAAAGATAAATACCAATTAGATAGTATAACTGTCACAGGATTGATGATCGAGGCAAGAGGTACTATACCAGGATTCTTAGCTAAATTTTGGAATTCCTTAGATTTGGACAGGGTGTATCTTTCTAAAATTGCCATCGCTGCCATAAGAGGATTAATTTCAATTTTAAGAAACCATCTTTACAAAATGTCTGCTTTATAGTATGCATACTTCAATTGCAAATTGAAAAAAAATTAATATATTTACAAAATGTATTTCAACAATTTCGAAAATTAATTGTCTGTATCACTTTGTCCTTGAGGCAATCCTCTAACGAGGAAAGTTGTATATAATAAAAAAAAATGCTGATAAAAATTCCATATGAAATAAACTATGAGATTTTTCATTGAATTTGTGAAACACGTTTAAAATAACTTTTTTTTTACCATTAGCTAGTCAAAGGTTTGCCAGGCTTGTGTTTTAAAAATTTAGATTGCGACACAGCAACAGAACACTCAAAACCTTCAACCATTTTGTTGCATCAGAATCGACTGAAGCATGACTCAAATGCTTTATCCATATGTAATAAACTATGAGATTTTTCATTTAATTTGTTTAAAAATGTTTAAAATAACATTTTTTACCATTAGCTAGTCAAAGGTTTCCCAGACTTGTGTTTTAAAAATTTAGATGGCGACACAGCAACAGAAGACTCCACACCTTCAGCCATTTTGTTGCATCAGAATCGACTGAAGCATGACTCAAATGCATCATCCATGTGCAATAAACTATTTGAAGTTGTAATTATTGATTAGGTATATTTTCTAATGTTTTCTATGTTTTGAAAATTATTATTTTCATTCACGAAGAATAAGAAGTGTATTCAGAAGACATATTTTTAATTTAATGAAGGGAACTATTTTTTTCGCGAACTTAATACTTCTACAACGTACGTCGGTGTCCATAACCAATGAAAAGCGAGCAGGTCACATGGTTTTGTTTTGATGAGAATCACTTTAAGAGCGGATAACATTTATCATATTTGCCCATAGATGCCATGAATGGCTTGTGGTCACCATACGGACTGAAAGAGGTATTTAGCAGACAACTATGGTGTTGCTAGGATGTGAGGTCGATAAATTTTGTTTAGAGGCCTTTTTATTCACACGCTATATCAATAATATTACGTTTTTCATTTCTTTATTTAAATTTATGTAGACCTGAGATAATAAAAAAGTAAAGATAACCCACTATAGGCCTCAGGAGGCCCTTGGAGTAGGAGGAGATTAGGGCTCCCACTTTTCTGGACAATCGGCACTTGATGTCAGCCCTGCGTGACGGCCGTCTTTACTCCTAGAACAAGCGTCTGGTACCCAATTCAGTTAGAGGCTCAGTCGACCCCAGGGTCATAGTGCCGCCAGAAGGTTTGGGTCAGTTTAAAAATTCTGACCCCACCGGGACTCCAACCCTCGACCTTCCGGCTTGTAGCGCAGTGCCTTAACCACTACGCTACGGCGTGCCCCACCTGAGATAATACTTACTTACAGGCACTATCGAACCCGTAAGTTCATGGCCGCGCGGAAATAAGCTCTCCATACATCCCTATCCTGAGCTAATGTTTTCCAATCATTCCCTGTATAATCTACTTCCCTCAAATCATAGTTAATTATATCCTCCCACCTCATTCTTGGTCTACCAACTGGGCGTTTTCCATCTGGCTTTCCTACAAGAAGCTTCCATGCAAGTCTTTCATTCCCCATACGTGCAACATGTTCTGCCCATCGTAGTCTACGAGACTTAACTGTTCTTATTATATTTGGCTTCCTATAAAGACCATGTAGTTAATTGTTATGTAGTCTTCTCCAATCACCTGTCTGTTCATCTCTCTTTGGTCCAAAAATGTTCCTAAGAACTTTATTCTCAAATACTTGTAATCTCATTTCCTCCCTTAAAGTAACAGTCCATGTTTCGCATCCATATAATATAACTGGTAGAATCATCATCATCATCATAGTACATTCACGAATTTAGGCCATTTGTTGACCTGTTTCGGCCTCAAGAGAAACATCATCCAGAAGTCTTTTGAGTGGACGTCCTGGTCTAGAATAATAGTTTTATATATTTTCAGTTTAATGTTTTTTTAAAGGAGTTGGGACATCAAAAGTCTCTGCAATGCATAATAGCATGCATTTTCAGAATTGAGCCTATGTTTAATTTCTTTGTGCATCTCATTCCTATTTGTGATTATTGTTCTTATGTATTTGAATTCAGCCACTTCCTCAAAATTTCCCTCATTTGTCATTAGCTGTCCATTTCCATTATATAATGCATTTCTACGTGTGACCATATATTTAGTTTTATTGGTATTTACTTCCAGTCCTAAAGAGGCCTTTTTATTCAGACACTACAACAATAATTTTGCGTTTTTCGGTCCTTTATTTTAATTTATTTTTAAAATATTTTCATGACAAAATCATAATAGCTTCATTCATTCGCAATTCGCATGCAGGAACAACAAATTTACATATACCCCTGAAAACATGAAATCTGGTTTTGTTGTGGCGTGGATACTAGCGGAAGTGGTAAATTAAAAATAAAACTCCTGCGCGGCGTTCTGGTAATTGTAATAAAATGCTTGGATAACAGACACATCCTGGGCTTGGTTTCCATGGTAACAGAATGTCCTCTGTGTCACCTTGATTCAAATTAAACACAGCTCTGATAATCCTACAACAATTTATGTTCAAATACGACTGTAATATAGAGTTCACATCTTTGTACCGATCGAGCGGTCAAGCAGTAGGGATTGGAACACGTATTCGGAAAATCCTCGGTTCGAATATCGGCCTCAACCATCCTGACTCTGGTTTTATTACTAGTTTCCTTCAATCTTCAATGTCCCGTGCCGTAGCCGAGTGGTTAAGGCAGAAAGCCTTGGCGCAGAGCTACTGGATTTGCGCTGGTTCGCGTCTCCATGGGGGGAAGAAATTTTCTCATGGTATTTCGGCCAGTGTGGGACCGGTGCCCACCCAGCATCGTGAGGCACTTGGGTAGCTGCAATAAGTAGCGGCTCCAGGTTGAAAAAACCAGCTATAACGGCTGGGGGGACTCGACATGATGAACACATGTCACCCCTGCACTGGCTGGATGATCATCTACCTCTGTGATTGACACATGTGGATGTGAAGCCAGCAGCCGGCTGGTAGGCTAAGGGTCTTCTAGGCCTGTCGCGCCAGGAGGAGTTTTCAATCTTCAATGCAAATTTTAGTTCAGAATTACCATACTAGGACCCATCATCATCCGGGATTAAGCCTGTTGGATCGTTCCGTCTTGTAAAAACACGCTATAATGCATAATAGCATGCATTTCCAGAATTGAGCCTATGTTTAATTTCCATTTGCGCATCATCATCATCATCATATTTGGCATGACAGCCCATTTTGGGCCCTAGCCTTCCTCAGAATGTCCTTTCAGACTACTATATTTGCTGCTAAATTCTTACAAATTTCTAATTGTACTAATTTTAATATCCTGCAAGACATCATCCTCCAATCTTAATTTTGGTTTTCCAAATTTTCTAGTTTGTAGCTGTGCCACATAGGTCTTTTTAACAGTTTTACGGCTCAACTGCACTTCTACTAGCGCTTGATTTATTCAGTTATATTGTTGTAAACTATAGCTCTTCTTCTGTATTTACTAACATTATGTAATATTTTAAACTTTTCCAAACAATTTTTATAACATTATTAGACAATTTTAAAGTATTTATTTAAATATGCAAATCACAATATTATGACACTGTTAGACAATATTGTGTTGCTAACTGCTATTTTCTCCACAGAGTGTATTACTTAGTCTATGATTTTTCTATCGCTGTTTTGGGTTATCGCTGGTTGGATCATAGCTCTTCTTCTGTATTTACTAACATTATTTAATATTTTAAACTTTTCCAAACAATTTTTATAACATTATTAGACAATTTTAAAGTATTTATTTAAATATGCAAATCACAATATTATGACACTGTTAGACAATATTGTGTTGCTAACTGTTATTTTCTCCACAGAGTGTATTACTTAGTCTATGATTTTTCTATCGCTGTTTTGGGTTATCGCTGGTTGGATCAGCGTTAGGAAGTGATAAGTAAGTGTACACCCATTTTTAATAAACTTTAGTAATTTTAATATTATTAATATATTTTTTAACATAGATTTGGAGATTTATTGCAGATGTTGGTCATTTAAATTTCATAGCTACGGATAGTAATCGAGGATGATAATCGATATGTGGTTCGATTGTGGGTTATCGCTGGCTCTATATACTCTATATATTCATGCGCACTGTTGTTCTATATCCAACCATAGTAATTCTGCCCGTAGGTAGGTCCTTCACTGCAATCATAGCATTTTCATGCTACGCTTGCAGCTCTACTAGGGAAATATAGGTGTGGTAGCTTCCCGTTGCTTTCCACACCGGTGAAGGATGATAATGATGATGATGATGATAATGATGATGATGGTGATGATGGCCATATGATTTCGGGGACCGTTTGGGCCTTAAAGTTTTCCTGACATTTGTCTTACAGGTGAGGAAAAACCCCGAGGAAAACCTCACCCAGAAAAACTGCCCCGACCGGGGATCGAACCCCGAGACCACAGCGGTGGACGGACTTTGAAAATATGTCACGCTATTTTAAGTGCAGTTTTTCCCAGTTTTATTACTGTCCATACGTATCAAACCGTACATTCGAGAACCAAGTATATCTATGGAACCACTGACATCTTTACGTGAACGAAATCAGTGATACCTCAAAAAGCACACCAGTTATCTGTGAAGTTTCTTATAGATTTCCCAATTTTGCGCATTGCAGTGATTTCATTGAATGATTTAATATGCATTTTATGCAATTAAAAAGAATTGAAGTAAATTAAGACGTTAGATATATAACTAGTAAAGAAAATCAATATCCTTCTTGACTTAATGCTCTGGCGCACTCTTCTGTTTAAAGAATATCTCCCTCGCTTATTTGTTTCCTTCTTTTGCATCTCTATTTCCTCCCCCTTTCTCATTTCAAATCTTCTCCACTTCATCTGTTTCTTTTAAGTCCCCCTGACTCTCACATTCCTGGGATATTAAACTTCATTATTCACCCCTTTTCTGAGTGGTCACATCTGTATAAAAAAGTTATGACTTCATAATCCCGTAGGGCTTGATGAATGCATCGCCCTCTCTCACATACACAAGGAATGTAGAGTCTACTAAATAAAGCAGAAGGATAAATATAGTAGATGTAGGACTTTATTAGATTAAAAGTAAGATACAGACCCTACTACAATGCTATTTACATATATGGATCTCCCTGGCAACAAGCCATACGTGCTGTTGATAATCGGTATCAATAAATAAATATCAAATAATCAATTGAGTTGGTGTTTACTTGATGAAAATCCATATTTGTTAATTAAATACATAAAAATGAATGTTTGTTTATTTGTTCGTATTTTATGCGCGGCCATACCGTTGATCCGATTGTGATGGGGCTTTTTGCAAAAGGTTCAGGAGATTCCCGGGATGAACATAGGCTATAAGAGAGTTGTGATACTCAACTCCTAATCCCTTAAAATGTCCCTTTGTAGTGGAAAACGTGAAAAAAGTAGCTCATTGGACGCTTAAATGGCTTACGCTGCCTAAACCATAACAAATACACAAAATTAATGTACACAGATTTGAATATCTCAAAAGCTCTACACAAAAGTCCGCGACAGCATTTGTTTATCTTTTACGGATAACTCACAATAACAATTTTTGTCTTTCATTGATGCCAAGAAGAATGGGGAAATAGATTGCCGGACAAGCGTGCACTGCCGTATGGGGCTTTTTGCTAAATGTTCAGGATTTTACCGGGAAGGTTATATATAGGCTACAAGAGAATTTTAATGCTCAAGCCCTTCACCCTTAAAAATCTCCCTTTGTAGTGAAAAGTAAGATAAAAGTGGCTTTTTATACGCTTAAATGGCTTACGCTGCCTAAACCATAACAAATTCACCAAATTAATGCACACAGAATTGAATATCTCAAAACAAACCCCACGACAGCATATGTTTATCTTTTAGGAATAAGTCACAATAACCATTTTTGTCTTTCATTGATGCCAAGAAGATCGGCATTAAGTAGATTCCCGGGCAAGCACAGCAGCAGCACGGATAACTCGAAATAACGAATTTTGTCTTTCAGCTCATTAATGCCAAATACATCGGGATACGTAGATTCCCGGGCAATGCCGGGTGTGTATCTAAAAAATAATGATATAAATTTATAATTATTATTCCTTCTACTTATTCAACTAAACGTAAAAACACATAATTTATTTAGGCGTAGCAGCGTACGCCAGGTATTAGCTACCGGTAGTCTAATATACAAAAAAATAATGTTTGTTTGTTTGTACTTTATGCGCGGCCAAACCGTTGATCCGATTGTGATGGTTTTTTTTTTCAAAATGTTAAGGAGATTCCCGGGATGAACATACGCTATCAGAGAGTTGTGATACTCAACTCCTACACCCTTAAAAATTGCCCTTTTGTAGTGGAAAACGTGAAAAAATTAGCTCTTTGAACGATTAAATGGCTTACGCTGCCTAAACCATAACAAATACACAAAATTAACGTAAACAGAATTATCTCAAAATACTCTACAAAAAGTCCGCGACAGCGTATTTTTATCTCTTACGGATAACTCACAATAACCATTTTTGTCTTTCATTGATGCCAAGAAGATCGAACAAGTACGTAGATTCCTGAGCAAGCATAGCAGCACATGGTGGGTATTCTTTTACGGATAACTAACAATAACGAATGTTGTCTTTTAGCTCATTTATGCCAAGAAGATCGGGATAAGTAGATTCCCGGGCAACACCGGGTAATCAGCACGGGGAATCTTAAAATAATTTCGATATACTTTTATAATTATTTTTAATTTTACTTATTCGACTAATTGGAAGGGTCATATAGAGAGAATGGAAGACAACCGACTTGTAAAAAGAGCTAAAGAAGATAGACCAATGGACGGGAGAATAACAAGAGGAAGACCAGCCAAGAGATGGATAGACAGTGAATGCACTCCAATACGTCTTCCTCCGAGGAGTGATTTTCGAAATAAACAGGATGAAAATCCTACAAATTATGGTTAAGAGAAGAAGAAGAAAAAGATTATACAGGGGATGATTTAAAAGAAGTTCAGGATAAGGATGTATGGAAAACTAATGTTCTCTCGGCTATGAACCCAAGGGTTCGATAATGCTGGTTGGTTAGAAGTTTGAATTTAGCCACTTCTAAGAAAATCACCTCATTTCTTAACTATCCATTTTCACTATATACCGTAATGTATTTCTGATTGTGAATATATATTTAGATTTATTGATATTTATTTCCACTCCATTTTCTAAGCGTTTGCGGCTCCGTAGCGCAAGCGGTTAGACGCTCGCCTCTCACAGCTGGGGTCCGGAGATCGAGTCTCGGTTACTCCATGTGGATTCCGAGGTGGACGAAAAGGAGATTGGGCAGGTTTTTGTCGGAGTTTTCTCCCGTTTTCTCCTGCGACAATTTTATTCCACTATTTCTCCATACTCATCTCGTTCATTTCGTTTCGTTTCGTTCCCGGCACCCTTGTCATTCACAGACCTCTACAATAAGGAGCTTCATCTCATCTTATCCCTCGTTCCTACCCTGAGTTGAACACGAATTGAGAATATATACATGTATATTATTGCTATTTAATAGAATGTAACTCAATTTAAATTACTATTTAACTCATGCCCCAAATGAGAGTCAATAACCAGTCGCGTTTCAATGAATTTTGATTTACAACCAATCACAGTCGTGTTTCACCTGGAATTTATCAAATAAGTTTATCGTATTGAAGGAAGCTCCTCCTTTTTAACATTCAGAATAGTCCAGAGCATTATTTTGCAGTGACTGACTCTATAAGAAATACGGCTACCAGATTGTATATTATAGTGCATGCATTTAAACAGATACTGCTTGCGGGATATAATAGAAAAACATTATTAGTAATTGATTATACCACAATAAAAAGAAACCACTGTCTGCACTTTCTTAAATGCATTATTTCCCAGGAATTTACGTTCCAGAAAAATATAATTTATATCATAGGACATCAGAAATTAATTAATAACCTATAATTTTGGTTATAAACATTTTGATGTGTTTAATTTTTTCTCCACTAGGGTGCATTCTAACAATATTACGATCCTTTGGCAATAATTAATATGATCTGGTTGCAGTGATGAACAAATGAAGCATAACAAACGTTTCTCATTTGTTTTCAAACATCGCCGCTTACATTAAATATATACATATTTTAAAATAACTATATTTAAATAAGTCCACCGCTGTGGTCTCGGGGTACCGTGCTGCCTTGTCACGCAGCGGGCCCGGGTTCGATCCCCGGTCGGGGCAGTTTTTCTGGGTGAGGATTTTATCGGGGTTTTTCCTCACCTGTAAGACAAATGTCAGGAAAACTTTAAGGCCCAAAACGGTACCCAAAATCATATGGCCATCATCATCATCATTATCATCATCATGCTTCACCGGTGTGGAAAGCAACGGGAAGCTACCACACCTACAATTCCCTAGTAAAGCTACACCTACAATTCCCTAGTAAAGCTGCAAGCATATCATGACAATGCTATGATTGCAGTGAAGGACCTGCCTTCGGGCAGAATTACTATGGATGGATATTTAAATAACGATTTGTGAGTAAACAGCTTAATTTTGTTCGTTAAATAGTCCTAACAAATGCCACTCTTGATTTCCAAATACTTACTTACTTACTTACTCACTGGCACTATCGAACCCGTAGGTTCATGGTCGCGCGGACATAAGCTCTCCATACATCCCTATCCTGAGCTAATGCTTTCCAATCATTCCCTGTATAATCTACTTCCCTCAAATCATAGTTAATGTTATTTGAAGAGAAAAATTATACGCTCAGACCGGGACTTGAACCCGGGACCTTTGGTTCTCTAGACCAAGTGCTCTACCAACTGAGCTACCTGAGCTAGTACCGATCTAAACGCAAATCTTTCCCTATATACATTCTAATTCCCATCCACCAAATGCTATGAAGCCATGCTTCTATCTTGCAAATGGCGGCTCCTTTATTAAGAAGACATATTTGGGAATTATACATTACAGCCAGTACGGCTTTTTCCATGTTATTATTATTGATTTCGTACATCTCAATGATGGATAAATCATATTTGAAGAGAAAAATTATACGCTCAGACCGGGACTTGAACCCGGGACCAAGTGCTCTACCAACTGAGCTACCTGAGCAAGTACCGATCTAAACGCAAATCTTTCCCCGCCATTTGCAAGATAGAAGCATGGCTTCATAGCATTTGGTGGATGGGAATTAGAATGTATATAGGGAAAGATTTGCGTTTAGATCGGTACTTGCTCAGGTAGCTCAGTTGGTAGAGCACTTGGTCTAGAGAACCAAAGGTCCCGGGTTCAAGTCCCGGTCTGAGCGTATAATTTTTCTCTTCAAATATGATTTATCCATCATTGAGATGTACGAAATCAATAATAATAGTTAATGTTATTCTCCCACCTCATTCTTGGTCTACCAACTGGACGTTTTCCCTCTGGCTTTCCTACAAGAAGCTTCCATGCACGTCTTTCATTCCCCATACGTGCAACATGTCCTGCCCATCGCAGACTTAACTGTTCTTATTATATCTGGCTTCCTATAAAGACCATGTAGTTCATTGTTATGTAGTCTTCTCCATTCACATGTCTGTTCATCTCTCTTTGGTCCAAAAATCTTCCTAAGTACTTGTAATCTCCTTTCCTCCCTTAAAGTAAGAGTCCATGTTTCTTGATTTTCAAATTCTCTAGATAAATTTTGAAATCACTCGTGGCATTACTTATGGAAACTGTTTGCTGACAGCCTGTCTTGAAACATTTTCCGTACATAGAGAATGTTGGAAAGATAAACTATTTTGAAGTTCTCTCACGACAAGTAGTGAGTGTGTATTCCCACAGTTACAAGACGATTTTCTTTTTCTCATATAGACATTTTAAGAAATCTCAAAAGACCTGCCGTATTTATGCCGCTAGCTGTCCCTTGACTATCAGCAAGTCGTAACTTTCAAATTGCTCTTATTCCTAGGAACACATATTCATGACTTTTTCTGCTTTTATGATTATACATGAAGTCCTGGATATCTTCCATCAAATCAACATTATTCCGGATCAACTGGGACTCAGGGTTGTCCACAAAACTGAAATAAGTAACCGCTTAACTTCATGACAAAATTAACTAACTCACTGGCACTACCGGAGGTTAATGACCGGGCGAACTTAAGTTCTCCAAATACATTCCCTACATGAGCTAATGTTTTCCAATCATCTCCTGCAAAATTAACCTCTGCCAAATCATGGTTAATATTATTCTTCTACCTCATTCTTTATTATTACGCGCTTTATATTAGCTATCTATGTAACGGAATCTTTCAACATGATTTTCACCCACATAAAAACATTGGATCGACTTGAAACTTTGCATACTTGTAAAGGACCAATGACAATACAATAATTTCATTGTTTTTTCTAAAATCATGGCTAGGATCAAGAGGACATCAAAGAAATAAATACCGGTATAATAGCTTCTTGTAGGAAAGCTAGAGGGAAAACGCCCAGTTGGTAGACCAAGAATGAGGTGGGAGAATAACATTAACTATGATTTGAGGGAAGTAGATTATACAGGGAATGATTGGAAAACATTAGCTCAGGATAGGGATGTATGGAGAGCTTATGTCCGCGCGGTCATGAATCTACGGGTTCGATAGTGCCAGTGAGTAAGTAAGTATAATAGATTGCGGACGTGTCGACTTTTTAGTCTATCGTTGTAGTAGCTCAGTTGGTAGAGTGGTGGGCTGTAGTATATATAATTTCAGTAATCCATAAGTTGCTGGTTCAAATCCGGCCCGGAGGATTTTTTTAAGAAGAGTATTACTTTTAGCCCATACTACAATAGTATCGAATTTAAAGATATTTACATTTTTAGAAAACCAAACTAAAAAAATGAAAAATAAATAATAGTTTTAAAAAAACTAAAATAGCATGCTTTATTATAAAACCGAACTAAACAATGAAAAATAATTTTAATTTCCAACACGCTTCGGATGAAATTAAAGCGGTCAAAATAAATAATCTCCAACACATCTAAAATAAAACTAGAGTTATCTAACAAAAATAATTTTACCATCAAAAGCGTGGAGTGCTCTATATCTATATTGATAATAAACAAATATTGGTAAAAGTAAAGTCTCTAACAAGAAAACGTAAAAACCACAATAAGCACCCTCACGCTTTTGATGGCAAAATTATTTTTTTAAGATAACACTAGATGTGTTGGGGATGATTTTTTTGTTGACCACTTTAATTTTATCCCAAGCGTGTTGGAAATTAAAATTATTTTTCATTTTTTAGTTCGGTTTTCTAATAAAGCGTGTTGTTTCAGTTTTTCTTCTTCTTCTTCTTCACTTCCTGGTTTAGGCAAGAGTTGCCTGTTCCGACTTCACTAATAGATCTAAGACCATCTCTTCCGAGGACGTCCGACATCTCTTCTTCCTCTTGGAAATAATGGAAGATTTTATTTGGTAATCTTCTTTCTTCCATTCTTTCTACATGTTCTTTCCACTGTATCTTGTTAAATATCTTTTATTTTATGGAGTAGATCTGCAATTCTTCACGGATATCCTCGTTTCTTATCTGGTCCATTCTAGTGCAGCCTTTTACTCTTCTTAAAAATTGTTTCAGTTTTTTAAACTATTATTTATTCTACCTCATTTTTGTCCTAACTAGTGAGCGTGCCTTTTTCATTCCCCATTCGTGCCACATGCCCTTCCCATCGCAGTCTATATAACCTCAACGATGCATGAATTTCAAAAGTGTTAATCTATACGTATACCCCGTAAACCAGCAAATTTGGACCATAGCATGGACTTGCTGAGGAATTTGCTTCGTTTAAGCAGGTCCTTCGTGACTGGCTTAGAGGTGTGCAGTGAGTGATGCAAGATCCAATAACATTAATATGTGTGGGACTATATAAGAATGTTATTTCCTTACAAATGGAAGAGATGAAGGTTTTGAATTTACGATGTGAATAAGAGTGTTATATAAGGTGACCGTGCTCTATCGACTCGCAGCTCGAATGCGCCCATAAAACTGAGTAATGCATCGAAAAGCTGACAAGATGGTTCTCGGGAAATCAGTGTTTACCGGAGACAAGAGCTCGCGGATTCCCTGGAGCAAACCTGCGGCAGGTTGTACATAAACACAGCTCCCTTCAGTGGTTTTAATGTGAATCCGCCTCCCATGTTTTCCATCAATTGCTATACAACTACACCCTGTTACAAAATATTCCGTACGACGCGTCGTGACGTTTTGCAATATCAATTCGTATTGTAATTTTTATTTTATTTCAGAATTGTTTCTGTTATTTATACAGGTATCCTCAACCAAAATATACATTTTTTTTCTTCCACACGTCCGGTCTTGTGTGTCTGCTTCTGTCATATTTCTCTTCTTCATGTTGTCTTGAATTCCCTTTATCAACGTTGGCTTTGGTCTACCACGTTTCCCTTTTCCAGGAGGTATCCATTTGAATACCTCTTTGTTTGTTTCTGTGTCCCATCTTTCGTATTATTATTATTATTATTATTATTATTATTATTATTATTATTATTATTATTATTATTATTATTATTATTATCACCATTATTATTATTATTATTATTATTATTATTATTATTATTACCAGCCTCATGGGCTAGTGGTCAGCGTTTCTGACTACTGTTCATCAGGTCCCGGGTTCGATTCTCGTTCAAACTATAGGAACTTCTTCTTAAAGCGAATCAGTCCTATGGTTGCCCATGGTCTGGAATTTAGGTGAAGATTAATTTAAGAACTCTCCTGGCGCTTCATTATCATTTATCTCACATCATCGGGGTAACCTTAACTCCGCCCGGTGGTTTTAATGTGAATCCACCTCCCATGTTTTCCATCAATTGCTGTACAATTACACCCTGTTACAAAATATTCCTTACGACGTTCCGCAATATCAATTATTATTATTATTATTATTATTATTATTATTATCATTATTATTATTATCATTATCATTATCATTATCATTATTATTATCGTTATTATTATCATTATCATTATTATTATTTATATATCATTATTATCATGATTATTATTATTATTATCAAACCTCTTGGTTTGTAGTTAAACGCTGCTTTTGGTAATCTTGTTACGTTCATTTTTTCTACATGTATAAACCATTTTTCTCTGTATCCTTTGATTTTATCATTTTATCATTTAATGGATAAATATATTCAAACTCCCTCCATGGTATCTTTACCTTGTCGTGGTGGAGTGGCTTGCGTGCTTAAATGATCCTGAGAGCTATGCCGGCGGTAGCATTGCTGCCGATAGGGTTACCCATGCCGGACTGGTCGAAGGTGATAAGCCAGACGAAATAAGTACCTTGGGCGAAAGAGTGACAATCTTTCACCGTAAAAATACAACCGTCAAGAAATGCGGACATGGGTTCATCTGGGGTAAAATTTTCCGGAGGTCAAATAGTCCCCCATTCGGTTCTCCGGGCGGGGACTACTTCAGGGAACCCGTGCCAAAGGCTCAAACACAGGGACATGTTCCTAGGAACATGGAATGTTAGGACTTTATACAATAGCGGGGCACTAGAGATATTAACGCGGGAATTGGATAAATCGCCCTTGGATATAGTCGCTTTACAGGAAGTTAGGTGGCCAGGAGAAGGTAGTCAGGAATCAGGGGGAAGCTTTGCCATTATACTATGGGGGGTGCAGAAAGATCTGCATTTGGAACGGGTTTTTTAGTCAGAAGGAGGATCTTATCCGCTATCCGAAATATTAAGTTTGCTAGTGATAGGATATCATACATAATTCTAAAGGGTAAACGACTTGATTTTATAATTGTAAATGTACATGCCCCCACAGAAGATAAAGATGACAAGATCAAGGATGAGTTCTATGAAGAATTAGAATGCTTATTTGATACCCTTTCACGATATCATATGAAAATTGTCTTAGGAGATTTTAATGCAAAAGTGGGGCGGGAAGATATATTCAAACCAACAATAGGCAAATTCAGTCTTCATGAAGATAGTAACGACAACGGGGTTAGATTAGTCACATTTGCCACATCAAAGAATCTCATTGTTAAGAGCACAACATTTCAGCATAAGGATATTCATAAATACACCTGGACGTCCCCAGATGGAGAAACTCGGAACCAGATAGATCATGTATTAGTGGATAAACGCTGGCACAGTAGCATCATTGATGTTATATCAGTTAGAGGGACAGACTGCAATTCGGATCATCATCTGGTCAGAGTGAAAATCAGACAACGGCTATCGCTTATGAGAGGAACGAACGCTAAAGATGATTCTGTAAAATATGAATTAAAAAACTTGAAAAATGATGAAATGCGGCAAGAATACCAAATCAAAATTGCTAATAGATTTCAAGTACTGGAATCTTCAGATGGCAATGTGGCAAACGAAGAAGAAACTGATATAAATAAAGAATGGGAGGCTATAAGAGATACTATTAAATTGTCAGCATCAGAAAGCATTGGTTGTTTAAAAAAGAGGCAAAACAAGAAATGGTTGGATGAGGAATGTGCCGACATTGTAAAGAAAAGAAAGCTAGTAAAAATGAAATGGTTACACGAGCCAAATGAGGTAAATTTAGAGCAATTGGGTAGTGTTAGACGGGAAACCACCAAGTTACTAAAGAGTAAGAAGAGGGAATATTTGAGAGAGAAGATTAATGATCTTGAAATGAATGCAAAAAATAGGAACATTAGAGAATTATATCAGGGAATTAGGATAGAGAAGAAGGGGTTTCAGGCTAGAACAAACATAATTCGGAATGAAAATGGGGATATGATTGCAGATTCTAGGAGTATATTAAATAGATGGAAAAGTTATTTTAATCAGCTATTAAATGTACATACAGAACAGGTGGGAGAACAACATTAAGTATGATTTGAGGGAAGTAGATTATACAGGGAATGATTGGAAAGCATTAGCTCAGGATAGGGATGTATGGAGAGCTTATGTCCGCGCGGCCATGAACCTTCGGGTTCGATAGTGCCAGTGAGTAAGTAAGTAAGTGAGTAAGTATATATTCAAACTTACAGACCGAATAAATAAATATAGGAACGACTGGAAAGAACATATTGATAGAATGCCAGAAGGAAGACTTCCAAAATTGTTGCTAAATTATAAACCGCACGGAAAGAGAAATGTTGGTCGCCCACACAGAAGATGGTCTGAACAATTTTAACAATTCTAGCTTTCATGGAACCCGAACGAGCCAACTGGCTTAATCCCTGGATGATTATGATGATGATGGATATATATTTAAATCTGATCTTATATCTTTATTCTTTGAGCGATCCATTCTTGTGCAGCCTTTTGTTCTTCTAAGGAAGT
The DNA here is from genome assembly GCA_030220185.1 of Diploptera punctata. Taxonomy (NCBI): domain Eukaryota; kingdom Metazoa; phylum Arthropoda; class Insecta; order Blattodea; family Blaberidae; genus Diploptera; species Diploptera punctata. Next base: position 1,220,664 of record JASPKZ010000803.1, read on the forward strand.
TCATTTCTACGCTTTGTATTCTACTTTGTAATTTTTGGCCATTACCCAAGTTTCGCTCCCATAAAGTAACGCAGGATAATTATAAATAGGATATGTAAAATAACTTGCATAGAAGCTGGTAGTTATCCACCCCTGATATGTAATATTAGAGTGTCAAGGAAATAGCTGTAGGGCTGAGGGTTCATAACAGGATCACAGAGGATTTACGTGGTCAGTGGTGACGTCAGCCATCAGCACGTTAATCAACTTTCAGAAAAGTGTGTGCTTTGTCTCTGTGTTCAGTATACACTCTTCTTTCTCTGTGCATAGCAGAGATTATTACCTCAGACCGAGTGTAACAGGGGTAAGTGTCATTGTCAGCTACAATACGAAACTTAAAAAAAATTAAATTAATTTAATGCAAACATTGTTACTAATGAGCAGTACTGACATTTTCAATAACAAATCTAATGGAAATAATAATATAATAATAATAATAATAATAATAATAATAATAATAATAATAATACTTACTTACTCACTGGCACTATCAAACCCGTAGGTTCATGGCCGCGCGGACATAAGCTCTCCATACATCCCTATCCTGAGCTAATGCTTTCCAATCATTCCCTGTATAATCTACTTCCCTCAAATCATAGTTAATGTTGTTCTCCCACTTCATTCTTGGTCTACCAACTGGGCGTTTTCCTTCTGGCTTTCCTACAAGAAGTTTCCATGCACGTCTTTCATTCCCCATACGCGCAACATGTCCTGCCCATCGCAGTCTACGAGACTTAACTGTTCTTATTATATCTGGCTTCCTATAAAGACCATGTAGTTCATTGTTATGTAGTCTTCTCCATTCACCTATCTGTTCATCTCTCTTTGGTCCAAAAATTTTCCTAAGAACTTTATTCTCAAATACTCATAATCTCCTTTCCTCCCTTAAAGTAAGAGGTCCATGTTTCGCACCCATATAATATAACTGGTAGAATATATAGTTTTATATATTTTCAGCTTAACGTTTTTTGAAAGGAGTTGGGACATCAAAAGTCTCTGCAATGCATAATAGCATGCATTTCCAGAATTGAGCCTATGTTTAATTTCTTTGTGCATCTCATTCCTATTTGTGATTATTGTTCCTAGGTATTTGAATTCAGCCACTTCCTCAAAATGTCCATCATTTGTCATTAGCTGTCCATTTTCATTATATACTGAATTTCTACGTGTGACCATATATTTAGTTTTATTGATATTTACTTCCAGTCCTAATTTCTTAGTGTTACTCAATAGTGTGTGCGTGTTGGCCTTTAGTATCTCCTCGCTATCGGCCAACAATACTACATCATCAGCATAAACTAACAGCTTAATAATAATAATAATAATAATAATAATAATAATAATAATAATAATAATAATAATAATAATAATAATTAGGGCAAGGCATGTAATGACCTATAAATTGGTAAAAAATACAAAATAAAAAATGCATTTATGTTCCTAAAAAATACAAAAAAAGACCAATAAAATAAAAAGAAGACGAATAAAAAGTTTGGAATTACCAATAAAAATACTATTTATTAGATTAAGTACTCACTTGATTACTGAGTTACATAAAATTTAACTTGACATCAAAATATTAAAATAAAATTATTTAAAAAATACATATTATAGAGTACCTTTTATTGCAGAAAATCCATTTCAATTATACAGTACACTTTTACAACAATTTTAAATTGCAGTTAACAATCAAAATAGGGGTAAAAGCTAGCATGAGCTCTAAGAAATTGAATAAAATTCCTAGAAGTGGGCAAGTTCATTATGCACATACCTTCAAAAATAGGGGTAGTAGTTAGCAAAACATCTACTTAATTCCAAGAAATTTTATTGACAAGGAAAAATACTGAATTATAATAAAAATCTCAAATCAAGTACAGATAATTACACAGCCTTTCGGAAAAGTGTAAAAAATGCTCAAAATGATCTAAAAATTGCCAAAAAATGACCTATCCCTAAAAAAGTTAAGAAAATGCAAAAAATGCCCTAACGAATTGCTTTTATTTAATCCATCTTTTAATGCCGTACATTTTCATATATGCAAACAATGTTTCAACCTTCATAAGAAAAAGATGCAAAATCATTAATTGCCTTGCCCTAATAATAATAATAAATATAATAATAATAATATCATAGTCCATTCACGAATTTAGACCATTCGTTGACCTGTTTCGGCCTCTATAGAATGACAATCCAATACTATAACACGATGTGAGGTTGGGAAGTGATTTTTTACAAAAGCGAGGTTTTTAATTTCGGAGATTCTGTAAATCACTTCACAGATGTGCGTTGTACGCCCTTAGACAAAAAAAATGAGTCATCTCTTGAACGCATATTTCTTCTAAGTCCTACTCGGCACAGCGCTGGATTCAAACTAGGAAACTAGTCATAATTGTGCAGTCCCTGAGCTACTGTGTTATGTGGCATGAACTGAAGACTCTCCTGCGTGTCATGTTAGGTCAGCGGTAAAGCATGCGGTCACTGTTTCTGTTAATGAAGGTCGCAGGTTCGCGTCTTCAATTATGAAATTATTTTTTTCGTGATATTTGCATTTGAATGTTTTATGAATTAAATACATTTTATTTTGACACTTGAATTAATCTACACTTTTTAAGTTCATAATTGTTTTTTATACCGTTGAGGTTATAAAAATGTTAAATTATATATATTTTTTTTACTTTGTATACTACCGTCTTCCTCAACTACAGTGTGATTATAAAGTCCCAGTACATTTTGTGGATAACGTAGCGCAAATAAAACAAATATTATGAGGTAGTTTCTAGTATCAAGTTAGTGTTCAACATAACCTCCATCAATCTCAAAACATGTTTCCCAACGACGCACCGTCGCCCGGAAAACATGCACCAACATATCCTCTGTAATCATTTCACTCGCTTGGCGTATGCGTTCTTTCAGCACTTGCAGATTAGGAAACTTGGTTCTGTACACCTGTTGCTTGATGAACCCCCAAGCAAAAAAGTCCAGAGGTGCGAGGTCTGGCGAACGAGGTGCCCAGATACGAGGAGATGCCCTTCCAATCCACCTTTTGGGAAACCTGTCATTGAGATACCCGCGTATAGCCAGAGCAAAGTGTGGTGGTGCTCCATCTTGTTGCAACACCACTGTATCAATGATACCATCTTGCTCTAACTGTGGCTGTAAGAAAAGTTGCAACATATCAAGATACACGTTTCCCGTGATGGTTTCCTTTGGAATCAGTCTCTAACTTCTTCGTACGACTGGCCTCTTAAACGCGCAGCAACAATCTCTATCCGCTCTTCAATGGTGAACATATTTGTATCTTTCGAATGGCTGTAACAGAAATACGATATGTAAGCGATTTCTTTAAAATGTACTGAGACTTTATAATCACACTGTATTATAATTTTCGTTGATTTCACTCTAGGCCTTTCGAAGCATGCTTCATCTTCTGGAGTTGTTGTAGTATTGAATTATCTGCATATGTCTAGTAAAGGATTTTGCTCATTAGGCATATTTCCGTTGAGAATGTTTGTATTCTTGGCCTTCTTGATAATTTCGATTTCTTCTAAATTTTAATTTTGTGTCTGTTTTTTTCTCTGTGTATAATTGGCATTGTATTATCGATATTGTTGAAACTGTGGCCGCATTCTGAAATGTGTTTATCGAAATTTGATTTGATTGTTAAAGGAGCTAATGTCTCTGGAAGGGCCGGGAAGGTACACGTCAAAATGCCTATTTTTTTATTAGATACAACTTTTCTCATTAGAGGATTGCCTCAAGGACAAAGTGATACAGACAATTAATTTTTGGAATTGATGAAATACATTTTGTAAATACATTTTTAAAAAAATCAAATTGTAGGTCTACTTGAAGTATACATACTATAAAGTAGAAATTTTGTAAATATGGTTTGTTAAAATTGAAATTGATCCTCTAATGGCAGCGATGGCAATTTTAGAAAGATACACCCTGTCCAAATCTAAGGAATTCCAAAATTTGGCTAAGAATCCTGGTATAGTACCTCTTGTCCCGATCAATAAGAGAAGTGAACTAAGGTAAAAAAAAATAGACGCAGTCGGCGGAGTAATATCTTATGCAAGTTTGTTGACATTTAAACTTGAATTTAGCTCGTTCCACGCCGCAGCCGAGTGGTTCGAGTCTCCACGGGGGAAAAAATATTCTCATGGAATTTCGGCCAATATGGGACCGGTGTTCACCTCAGCATCGTGAGGCATTTGGGTAGCTACAATAATTAGCGGCTTCAGGTTAAGAAAACCAGGTATAACGGTTGGGGGACCCGAAATGCTGACCACATGTCACCCCCTACACTGGGTGGATGATCGTCTTCCTCTGTCATTAACACATGTGGATGTGAGACAGCAGGCGGCTGGTAGGTCATGGGCCTTCAAGGCCTATCGCGTCGTAGAGTTTAACTTAGCTAGGAATTAGAATAGAAGGCCAACAACTAGATACCTTAAAAAATAATACAATTTGAGATCGGAAATAAATACCATATTAAAATTCGCATTACACTAAGCAACAAAAAAAAATATATATATTTTTTTTTTTGTCTCAGAAAGAAAAATATGTGATTCAGATAGTATTTTTTTCTCCTGATGTGATATCGGGTTTCTCCATCCCGCAAGGATTCCGAGAGACAGGAATTTATAATTTCAAACACTTTAGTATTTTCTACATCCGTAACTACACATTTTTCGAACATTCGGACTCACCTAGAAAGTAAGAAATTACGATTTTCTGCTATATTTCGCCTGTGGAGCATTCCTCTTGATGGTCCAACAATAATCGGTCAGCATACTAGGATTCCATTTGCCTTGATATCTCTTTTCCATAGCTACAAACTCCTGAGTTAGCTAATTTGGTTTCATTTTACAATGGACAAATGGACGAAAAAAGTTTATTAAAAAAATAATTATTTAAATCCATCAATTGAAATTGAAATTTAAAAAAAACTGTGGGTGATAAAATTCCGAATACATATTTGAACTGCATTAAGTACAACTGATGGTACTCATGAGACAAAAATCTTGTTGACCAGTGTTATTAACATATTTATACAGTGAACCCCCAATTTTGTCATTCCTGAATTTCCTTACTGTGTCCAAAAATATACATGTTTTTACTTTCCCTGCTACGAGATCCCAAAAAGCCACTCTCTCACGATCCAACATCAGAAATTTCTGCTGCAGCAACTATAAACTAAGTTGCTTTGTCTCTCTACAAAATGTTATAGGTCTATAACATATTGCCAATTTGCTAAATACAAACACAGTGTTCTGCCCAAGAGCAGGTCTTTCACTGCAAACTCAGCATTCTCCAGTCTTTCCTTAACTCAGCTTTCCTTTTTGTATCCGCATACAAACCATTTATTTTAATATTGTCTATCATCTGATGTCTTTTTCTGTCTCTAACCTTCTTTGCATTGACCATTGCTTCCAGGCATCCGTCAGCAGGCAGTTTCTTCTTAGCCAGTGGTCAATCCAATTTTCTTCTCTCTTCTTTATGAGCTCCAACATTGTTCTTCCTTCACCCATTCTGTTTAGCACATTTTTTATTTTGTCTGTCCATTTTATACGCTCCATCCTTCTCCATACCCACATCTAAAAAGCTTCCAGTCGCTTTTCCGCATTCCGTCGTAATGTCCAAGTCTCTGCACCATACAATGCTACACTCCACACAAAGTATTTCTCTAGCCTCTTTCGTAATTATTTTGCACAAGGTCCGCAGAAAATGCTTATTTTCTTGTTAAAAGCTTCTTTTGTCATTGTTATCCTCTGCTTTACTTCTTGACTGCAGTTCATGTTACAACACAAGTATTTGAAGCTCTCCACTTGCTCAATGACTTCATAAAGGACATAGTTTAATGTGGGCTTCGTTGATAAATTGTGGGCCATCCATCGTGACCATTAAGGAAGTATGGGGAACGTAAAAGTGCCTGCAAATTCAGAACTTAAACCTCGTCATGCTGGATCTGGTAAATTATTCAAGATATCGATTGTATTTAATGAAGAATGACGTCACAAGGATGAGGGTAAGAATCTGTGATTTTGTTATGGTAATTCCTTTTCTAGATGATCAATTAGGTAAGGCGGGAGAATGGCTTGCGGACATATTAGCAGAAGATGGGATCGTGTGAACTTCCAAGTTGTCTAGATACAGGGGTAATCCCTTTCACTAGCGAGAAAGGAAAATGCTCTTATGCTCGGTTATATAAAGACAGATGATTACAGATTAATTATGAACCAAGTTCATCAAATAGACTGAGATTAGAGTTCAATTCTAATCTGAGATTCAAAAAGCGAACATAGTAACAATATAAATAATATTTTTTTTATTATTATTCCGGCTTTTACAATGAATATACATTTTTCCGGTACCCATGTTCACAGTTAACTACACATTTGTTTCATCAACACATTTTTCCATTCTTGTCTGTTCATCCATATATCTTCTTCTATTTCCCATTCCCTCTTAGCTTTCATTGATTCCCTGAATCCACGTAATAGTTGGCTACCCTTCTTTTTCCTTCCCTGTGGTTCCCAATCCATGATTATCTTAGGTAGTCTTCCTTCTTCCATCCTTCTAATGTGTCCGTACCAATTTAATTGTATCTTCTTCTTTATAAAATCTAATATTGAATATTGTACCTGCATTTTTTCTTTTATATATGAATTTCTGATTTTATCCTTCCTGGATATTCTTGCAGCACGTCTCCAGTAGTCCATTTCAGTGGCGAGCAATATTTTTTTTTTTTTCATTTGTGCATTTAAAGCCCACACATAAGCTCCATAATAATATAATAATAATAATAATATAATAATAATAATAATAATAATAATAAAGTAAAGTGATCCCACGACAGGCCTCGAGAGGCCCTTGGGGTAGTGGGAGGTTAAGGCTCCCACTTTTTCTGGACAATCGGCACTTGATGTCAGCCAGGTTGTCAGCCCTGCGTAACGGCCACCTTTACCCCCAGAACAGGCGTCTCGTATTCATTTTCGTTAGAGGCTGAGTCGACTCCAGGGCCATGGTGCTGCCAGAGAGATTGGGTCAGTTTAAAATCCAGACCCTACCGGGACTCGAACCCTCGACCTTCCGGCTTGTGGCCTTAACCACTACGCTACGGCGTGCCCCCGAAAATAATAATAATAATAATAGTGAAATTTATTGAAATGTTTAAAAAGTCAACACACACACACACATAAATAAATAAATAAATAATAAATAAATAAAGATATATAATATATATATATGGTATGATAAGAAAAATAAATGCCTGGACGGGATTCGAACCCGGATCTCTGAGTCTGTACCTCAGCGTGATATCCACTACACTACCAGGCGAATCCAATTCAAACACTTATTTTTCTTATATATGTATTATACTCTCCATTATTACTAGATGTCGCGAGAACACTGTCTTCACTGCCATCTAGTAGTTGACTATAACAAGTAAGCAAATTAAAGAGAATATTTATTTTACTTTATAGCAGTGACGCTTTATCGATATATATATGTATGTATATATATATATATATATATATATTCCATCCATAGTAATTCTGCCCGAGGGCAGGTCTTTCACTGGATTCATAGCATTTTCAATCTATTTTTGCAGCTTTGCTAGGGAATTGTAGGTGTGGTAGCTTCCCGTTGCTTTCCACACTGGTGCAGGATGATGATGATGATGATGATAATGATAATGATAAGGATAATGATGATGGCCATATTATTTCGGGGACCGTTTGGGCCTTAATGTTTTCCTGACATTTGTCTTACAGGTGAGGAAAAACCCCGATAAAAACCTCACCCAGAAAAACTACCCCGACCGGGGATCGAACCCGGGCCCGCTGCGTAACAAGGCAGCACGCTACCTGAGACCACAGCGGTGGACATATGAATGCCAGAGCAAATATTGCCTCAACGTATTATGGAATGGATCCCAGCTGAAAGGAGGAAGAAAGAAAGACTAAAGGAAACCTGGAAAGAAGGTGTGCAATCAAGCGGCTGTGATTATCAGACGATTGGAGGAAGATCAATGGATGGACAGAGAGGAATGGCGTTTGGTTTCTGGAAGACGGCGGCAGCTGCCATGATACCGGATGATGATGATGATATACAGGGTGAAAATTATTTAAACCGACAAACTCTGGGAGGTTGTAGGAGACACCAAAACAAATGTTTTTCCCTAATGCCATTTTTTCCTATGAGGATTATTTAAACCAGTAGAGGGCGTATTACGCTCTTCAGTTGTCATGACTGCAACTGCTGTTGATGGTAGGAATTGTTTTGTCCACCAGTGTAGTAGTGAATTGTATCTGTTTACTAATGGAGCGATACACCTGGAGTGAGTACACTGATATGTGTGGGCCGGCTGTTGTTGGGGACTGTTTAATTGGGACACATCTCCTACCTAGGCCATTAAATGGCAGACACTATAACAATTTTCTCGCCAGAGCATTGCCAGAATTGCTGGAAGACGTCCCGCTTCCTGCAAGACAACGCATGTGGTTCCAACATGACGGGGCCGCCGGCACATTTTCAGTCGTCGTGTGCGTCGATTCTTGAACACAACGATTTTCAGAAAAGTTGATTGGCAGAGGTGGTCCTGTACCATGGCCTGTTCGATCCCCAGATATGACCCCTTTGGATTTTTTTGTGTGGGGAGAGATGCGCAAACCTTGTTTTACACAACTCCTGTTGCGTCAGAAAAGGATCTGGTTGCCCGGATAGTAGCAGCAGCAGGAGCAATTGACGATACTCCTGGAGTTTTTGCCTGTGTTAGACAGAACAATGATCCGCCGGTGAAACCTTTGTTTACATGTCAATAGAGGCATTTTTGAACCTTTACTTTAATTCAAGTAATTGCGTTGTGTTAATGTGTTGTCTTCTCTTGGTACTAAAAAATGCAAAAGTTGTTTGTTGGTTTAATTAAATTGCCGCTAGAGAAATCTTCCTCTACCGGTTTAAATAATCCTCATAGGAAAAAATTACATTAGGGGAAAATATTTGTTTTGGTGTCCCCTACAACCTCCCAGAGTTTGTCGGTTTAAATAATTTTCACCATATATATATATATATATATATATATATATATATATAATGTCCACCGCTGTGGTCTCGATGTGGCGTGCTGCCTTGTCACGCAGCGAGCCCGGGTTCGATCCCCGGTCGAGACATTTTCCTGGGTGAGGTTTTTTATCGGGGTTTTTCCTCACCTGTAAGACAAATGTCAGGAAACCTTTAAGGCACAACGGCCCCTGAAATCATATGGCCATCATCATCCTTATCATTATCATCATCATAACCATTATCATCCTTCACCGGTGTGGAAAGCAACGGGAAGCTACCACACCTACAACTCCCTAGTAAAGCTGCAAAGCATAGCATGAAAATGCTATGATGCAGTGAAAGTCCTGCCCTCGGGCAGAATTACTATGGGTGGATATATATAATCATCAATGCCTATTTCCGCTACACGAATGAAAAACAATAAATGTCAATAAATAAGAATGAATAAATATCCCGCGCTACCGGAGCATTGTTCTCGCCTTATTTTCTTTTAATAAACACAACACATTGTGACGTTAAATTTTCACAACAGTTTTATTTGGTTCACGTACATTTTAAGTGACACTTCACATACAAACTGCTGCAATAATTAATCTTGCTTAACATATTATTTGCCGCACTATTATTTGCAATCATTAATTATTTCACATGTCACATTTTACTGAAACGCTGTCACAACGCAACTAACTCTCCAATTGACATGGAGTGGATGGATAGGGACGATTGGAGAAGGAAGAGAAAACTTTAGGCACAGAAATATGTGTAACATTGAAAATCAGTATGTAAATAAAAGTTTTTTGTTATTGTTGTTTTAGTTGTCGTTTCTTGTTGTGTTGTTGTTTTTGTTTTTTGTTTTTGGTTTCTTGTTGTTGCTATTTTTTGTTTTTTGTTGTTTTTGTTTTTTTGTTGTTGTTTTTGGTTCTTTGTTGTTGTTATTTTTGTGTTTGTTGTTGTTTTTGGTTTTTTTTTTTTTTTTGTTTTTTTGTTTTGTTTATTTTTTTTTTTTTTTTGTTTTTTTTTTTTTTTTTTTTGTTTTGTTTTTTGGTTTTGTTTTTTGTTTTGTTGTTTTTTTTGTTTTTGTTTTTTTTTATTTTTTTTTCTTTTTTTTTTTGTTGTTTTTGGTTTTTTTTTTTTGTCTTGAGTTTTTTCGTCGTCTTTTTTGTGTCGTCTTTTTTGTCGTTTTTTGTCCTTGTGTTCTTCGTCGTCGTTTGTTTTTATCGTCGTCATCATCATTATCAACAACATCATCATTAACATTATCATGATTATCATTATCATTATTATTATTGTTGTTATTATTATTATCATTAATATTATTATTGTTGTTATTATTGTTATTATTATTATTACTATTATTATTATTATATCACGAATTTTCAGGTAACACGATGCTACCTCAAGATACGAATATATATTTTTTTCATATTTTTTGCTCTTGCTGTTAGTATTAAAATAACTACAACAATAAAATCAACTCTCCGCGCTTTTATTAAAGTGTTTACGGATTAGAATGATTTGTGTCATTTGCAAATGAGTGTGTTATTTATGAAAACTCACCGCAGGCCACCGTCATGCGTCCATCAAACGTCGTGTTTATATGCCAACTATTTGTTACTGGTAATCAAGGTATGCAATGTTACAAACTTTTAAAATTGTTCTACGCTGAATCCAATAAAACTGTATCTACAACTTACGAGCTTTTTAAATATTGTATAGAGATCCAAAACAATGTTGTAGCTCTACTTTTTATGTGATGTGTTTTACATGGAAATAACTGTTATTGACAAATGGAACATTTTCAATGTAAAAAATTTACTTTTTTTTCCCTCTTTTCGTTTACACTGTTTCCTTTATTGTTTTACCTTTTTTAGTTAACTTTCTGTTATTACACATATAGACACAAGGACAGGACACACACGCAGACCCAAGGTGGAGAATAAAAATCCCCTAACCCGCCGGGAATCGAACCCGGATCGCCGGAGTGGAAGGTAGGGACTCTACCGACTACGCCATGGCGACGGACTTTTTAAGTTTTCCTGCATTTTTTTTTCTCTTTTTGTTCACAACTGCTTTCCCTTTTTGTTCTACCGTTTTGTTAACTTTTTTTTTATTCTCACACATTTGTTTCTCTTTTCGTTCACAACTGTTTTTTTCCTTTTTCTTCTACCTTTTCGTTAACTTTCTTTTTTTAAACTCACATATACAAACAAAGATACGACACACACCCAGACCCATGGTGGAGATTTAAAATCCCCTACCCCTCCGGGAATCGAACCCGGGTCACCGGAGTGGAAGGTAGGGACTCTACCACCTACGCCACGGCGACGGACTTGGAAATAAATCAGAGTTACAACTTTGTTTTTTGTGCTTTTCAATTATGAACCTAACGTCTTGGTTCAGGCGGTAGCGTTTGAGGCTATAGTCGCACTTGCGTTTCATCGTAATTTTAACAACCTTCAAAATAACTTAATAGTCGGTCTCAGAGGGCCAGTGGATGTCTTCCTTACTTCTAGTTCAGAGAGACGCGGGTTCGATGGAATTTTTAGGATGGACAAATTAAAGGGACAAGTCCTCCGGGAGGGACTTTAAGCCTTGGGTCCCGAGTTGAAGATTTTCTTCTTCTTCTTCTTCTTCGTCACGGTTTAGGCTTTTTACTAGCCTTTTCCTGCTGCAAACTGCTGCTCTTTCCATCTTGTCTTTGGTCTTCCCAAACTTCTTCCATCTCTTGGTGAATAGTTATATGCTGATTTTGGTATTCTGTTCTGTCATCCTTCCTAAGTGTTCTTTCCAGTTTATTCTGTATTTTACTGTTGTTATGCTGAAGATATTCAGACTCGTAAAAAGAATGAGAAGCCTGAATAAAAAGGCATCTGTGCAAAATTCATCGAATGTTCCCATCCAAGTAATACCTTCGTTTCCTAGTTGTCACTATGAGGCGGATCGCTGACCCTGGGCACTCAATGACATGTATCCGAAAACAAATGTAACTAAATTAGTTCTTCCCTATAGGGAAAAAGTTTGTCTCGTTGAGGGACACAAGGGTTTGCTACTACTACAAAATAACTTGTTTACTAGGGGACAGATTCCTATGATTAGTCATAGTCTACTTTCTTAAACAATTATTTTGAGTTCTGAGAAAGTAAATCATATTTATAGAGGCCTTTTGATAAAAATTTAGTGATTTTTCTTGTGTTTTCAAAGTCATATTTTTCTTTTATTTTACATTTTTGTCATATTTGTTATGAGCTGTATAATAAAGTTATATTTTAGTCAAATTTCAGGTTTTTTTTATAAATTGTCAGCCAAGTTTAAATAACCAACATAATACAGTAAAACTTGTTTAATCCGGAACGTGAATAATGCGGAAATCTGTCAAATGTGAACAAATTTATTGGTCACGGCAAAATATAGTCATAAATAAAAATAAAAAAGTTTAGAGAGAACTGTGATAACGTCAACTGTCAAAAATTCAAAAGTTCGTTGAATTCTAAAAAAATAAAAATGTATTCAATAAAAATGTTAAAACCTCACCCTTAATAATCTTTGTAAGTTTGTTTAATATATGAATTGCTTATTCCAGAGAAAACAAAAGCAAATATATGTAGATCTAACTTTAGTGACGCAGTACTTTAATGCTGTGGTTTATCTACGACGCAACGCGCCAGCGCAAAAATTGCTCCCCATGTATTTAAATGGAAGTGGTTTATCTACAACGCAAATTGCTGGCGCAAAAAAATTTGCGCTGACATGTCGCGTCGTGTTTTGGAATCTCTTTTAAGATTTTTTAAGATTTATTTATTTAGCCTGGTGGAGTTAAGGCCATGTGGCCTTCTCTTCCACTCACCAGGACAAACATATATTACATAAGAATATAACAATCTTAATTAACTCTAATATTAAACACTAAGTAAAATTTGATCAAAAGATAATATCTAATATACATATTACGATCTATAATACAACCAGTTAATATTAGTTAAAATTAAGACTAAAACTAATAATAAAATGTATACAAGCAAGACATATTAAATTGTCCCTGTCTAGTGTATATAAAAAACAGGAAAATAATGAGATATAGAAAACTAATTTTACGATTATACAATATTTAAAACAAAACAAATAAAAATATTTGTTATTCTTAATATTATTTACATAAATAATTAAATATATTAATATTGCTAAAAGAATACTATCAGTGAGGTGTATAAGTCAGTTTGTTATTAAATAATTCTTTAGTTTGTTTTTGAAGGATGTTATAGTTTGACAGTCTCTGACATAGGGTGGAAGGGAATTCCATGTTTTTGGTAAGTGACACCGTAAAAGATAATGAATAATATACAGTGTGATGAGGCGGGATATAAAGGACAATGTGCTGATGGGATCGAGTGTCAAGATTATGTGTGTCGGATAGTCTGATGAAGCGGCGTGATAAATAATTAGGGCGATGATGTGTGAAGTATTTTATAGAGAAGGGATAGGGAATGGACAGTTCTACGATCTCTTAGACGAAACCACGATAATTGTTCCAGGGACGGTGTAACATGGTCAAATTTGCGAATACCACAAATAAAACGTGCGCAAGAATTATGAACACGTTGAAGTCTTTGAGTGGAAATAATATTTAAGTCTGTAAAAAGAGTGTCACAATAATCAAAATGGGGCATTGCAAGTGTTTCTACTAACATTTTCCTAAGGGCGAATGGCAAACAATTTCGTACACGATTTAATGAATGTATTATTGAGAAGACTGTTTTGCATGTATGGTTTATTTGTGTATTCCAATTTAAGTTTTTGTCAATAAATACTCCTAGAATTTTTACTGTCTCACTATAAGGGATTTGAACTCCATTTAGTGACACATGCGAAACTGTGTTTAGGTTAATTGTAGATAATAGTCTCTGATGACCCATAATGATTGATTGTGACTTTGTAGGATTTAATTGCAGTCCATATTTAACTGTCCAAGTCATTAGTGAGTCAAGATCCTCGTTAATTTTGGCAACAGCGTCATTTAGTGAATATTTGTCTGTGTGGATGTAGATTTTGCATGTCGTCTGCAAATAAATTATGTTTGCAATGCTTTAGGGAGTTAGATATGTCATTTATGTAGATTGAAAAAAGCAAAGGTCCAAGTACCCGAACCCTGTGGAACCCCAGCTTTACGGAAGGACCAAGAAGAACATAATGTATGATTTCCTATAACAGATTGCTGGCGCTCATGAAGGTAGGAATTGAACCATTTCGTGGCACTATCAGAGAGTAAGAGGTTTTTAAGTTTATTGCAACAATAAGTCCAAGTCTACCGTGTCGAATGCTTTACTAAGTCCAGTAATGTAAGAACGGTAAGTTTTCGATTATCAGCAGCTTCGCGTATGTCTTCGCAAATATTTAGTAGAGCAGTATTTGTATTGTGTCCTGTCCTGAAGCCTGACTGAAATTGATCTAGAAGGTTGTAATCATTTAGGTATTCAGTCAGTTGTTTATGGACTAATCGTTCCAGAGCTTTTGAAAGAGTAGGTAAAATGCTAATGGGTCGAAAGTCGTTCGGGGTTTGAGGGCGTTTTAACTTTAGGCAGTGGACGTACGAGGGCTTGTTTCCACAATGAGGGATATGTAGAAGTTTGTAGTGAGGAGTTAAAAATATGAGTTATAGTAGGTAGTATAGCTTCGATTATTTATTCAGTAAAGTAATATTTATACGGTCAGTTCCTTCTGCTTTGGTCTTTATTCGCATGATGGCTTTCTTTACGTCGTAGTCTGTAACATATGAGAAGTGGAAATGTTCTCTGTCGGGTTGATTTGTCAGTGATAATTCATTTATTGTTTGTTCTTTAATCCTTTGGATAGTAGTTATACCTGTGAAGTGATTATTGAGTGTGTCCAGGGAAACAGGTAATTTGTCTACCTGTGTGTCTTTTGTCCCAATTCCCATTCTATTCAAGTTTTTTCCAGATTTCTGAAGTATTGGTATTTGTTAGGTTGTATAAATGTCTAAGTTTGGCGTTTCTTATAGCTTGATTTGTCTTGTTACGTAACTGTTTATATTGAGTGAGACTTGTGTCTGTTTTGTTGAGTCTATATTTCTTATGTGCTGCGTCTCTATCAGTCATCAAGTTACGAATTGAAAGAGTCATCCAGGGTGCAGGGCGTCGTTTCACGAGTTTAGTTTTTGGTGGGGCATGTCTGTTGTATAATTGTAGTATAAAGTCATTTAGTGTCTCAACTTTTTCATCTACAGAATGCAGCGTCCATATTGAATGCCACGGCATCTGCATAGCTTCTTCAATCTTGAATCCAGGACGCAATTTGCCAGCGCAAACAAAGAATATAGAAAATATTACCCGTACTCATTGGTGTAATTGCTAAAAACAAACTAAGATTTTACAACAAAATGTCGCAAATACAGTACTTGTTTTATAACTTTTCCAGTTTTAACGACGAAAGTTAGATAGTTTTGTTGCAAATCATCGAGTTCTATACATGTTTTATACAATATGAGCATGAAGGAGTACAGAGATGTACAGAAAAAAGTTATTGTGGCTTGAACTTAGTCAAGAGATAAATAAAAGCTGTAAATATTGTATCTCGGGGATATGGATGTGCATAAATTTCGTCTTCTATTAAATTCAAAACCTGATAAAACTGCTCAGACGAAAATCTGAAGAATTCTAAAATTTGGTATATTCATCAACGATATGTTTATTTAAGAACTAAAGAATCATTTATTCTATAATTTTCCATACAACATTCATATGATGCTGTTGCTCTAGGAACTTTTTCTGTCTTTACTAATATTTCGAACTATTTTAATCGTTTTGCAACGACTCGTGAAACTTTTTTATGAAGAATTTTAATATGTTTATCTATGTAGACAAATTATGACTTTTCCTCTCAATTTATTTTCAAAGTTCTTTATTAGAATTGAAGTTGGCATACGTGAACGCTCATAATGTTAAATCTACCAGATGGCAGGACATATGTGTGAATGACCAACATTTGCATTTAATTCCAAACCATACTTTAAGAAATAAATGTTCAATCACTTCATTTTGTTAGATTCCGATGGATCAGTTTAGTGTACATCAGATTAGTTTACAGTTTACTAAATAGTATGTAAGTAATTTATTTTATTAGGTTATGCAGGGACAGGTTTGTATACATTAGTTTTTGTAAACACATTTGGAAATTTATTATTAACGTTGGTCATTTTGATTTTCCATATATGTGGTGCCATCTGGCGACAATTCCATAAACATATGCGCTGTAGCGTATGCGCTCCATGCGAAACCAGCCTCACGCCGAGCGAAACGCGAATTCGCGTCACGTCGGGCGCGACACGCTGTATAATAAACCGTAGCATAACAGCATATTAAAGTAAATATGCCAATTCGGAGTGGTTCAATAATGCACTGAAACACTGGTAGATGTCATTGACACAGCACAACAATGTGGATAATGAAAATGTAATCCAACTCGCTTGTTCCCCTTACATCACAATACGTGTCGTCACAAATGTATGACGTAATTCCCTATATTTCTAAAGAAATAAATTAAGAATACTGTAATATTTTACATAGCTGAAAATATATAAAACTATTATTCTACCAGTTATATTATATGGGTGCGAAACATGGACTCTTGCTTTAAGGGAGGAAAGGAGATTTCGCGAATTTGACAATAAAGTTCTTTGGAAAATTTTTTGGACCAAAGAGAGATGAACAGACAGGTGAATGGAGAAGACTACATAACAATGAACTACATGGTCTTTATAGGAAGCCAGATATAATAAGAACAGTTAAGTCTCGTAGACTGCGATGGGCAGGACATGTTGCGCGTATGGGGAATGAAAGACGTGCATGGAAACTTCTTGTAGGAAAGCCAGAAGGAAAACGCCCAGTTGGTAGACCAAGAATGAGGTGGGAGAACAACATTAATCATGATTTGAGGGAAGTAGATTATACAGGGAGTGATTGGAAAGCATTAGCTCAGGATACGGATGTATGGAGAGCTTATGTCCGCGCGGCCATGAACCTACGGGTTCGATAGTGCCAGTGAGTAAGTAAGTAAGTAAGTAATATTTTACATATTTCATCATAATTGAAAAAAATAGTATTCTTTAAGTCCAAAAAATTCAGTTTAGATATATTGTGCGGATCAAGTATATAAAAGTATGGTCTTCTTTCGGAAACGGTTACATGGCAGAGGTTCGGAAATTGTATGCTATTGTGGCTCCCCTCAATATGTTAGTTTATGCTGATGGTATATTATTAGGAGATAGTGAGGGGATAATAGGGGTTGACACGCACCCTCTATTCAGTAACACTGACAACTTGGGGCTGGTAATAAACATCCATAAAACTAAATACCTATTTGGTAGAATAGAATAGAATAGAATAGATTTATTTCGAAGAAGAATTTGTGTCCCAAAAAGAATTACTGGTTCAGGTTGGGTTTAATTTTCGGTAGAGCCGGATTCTCTTCTCAAGGTCGGAAGTTGGTACACAGGATAGGAAAACACTTTAAAATCACAAAAAAATGTTTCTTGTAGAAATAATTACAAATTTATTTACTTTGTAGGTTCCCAGCAGATTAAATAAATGTATGTGGTATTATTCTTCACTATCAATTAAAATAAATTATTTTCTTTTCTAGAATCAATTATTATCGTATTATATATTACATTGTCCACCGCTGTGGTCTCGAGGTAGCGTGCTGCCTTGTCATTATAGAATAGAATAGAATAGATTTATTTCGAAGAAGAATTTGTGTCCCAAAAAGAATTACTGGTTCAGGTTGGGTTTAATTTTCGGTAGAGCCGGATTCTCTTCTCAAGGTCGGAAGTTGGTACACAGGATAGGAAAACACTTTAAAATCACAAAAAAATGTTTCTTGTAGAAATAATTACAAATTTATTTACTTTGTAGGTTCCCAGCAGATTAAATAAATGTATGTGGTATTATTCTTCACTATCAATTAAAATAAATTATTTTCTTTTCTAGAATCAATTATTATCGTATTATATATTACATTGTCCACCGCTGTGGTCTCGAGGTAGCGTGCTGCCTTGTCACGCAGCGGGCCCGGGTTCAATCCCCGGTCGGGGCAGATTTTTCTGGGTGAGGTTTTTATCGGGGTTTTTCCTCACCTCTAAGACAAATGTCAGGAAAACTTTAAGGCCCAAACGGTCCCCGAAATCATATGGCCATCATCCTTACCATTATCATCCTCACCATTATCATTATCATCATCATCCTTCACCGGTGTGGAAAGCAACGGGAAGCTACCACACCTACACAATTCCCTAGTAAAGCTGCAAGCATGGCATGAAAATGCTATGATTGCAGTGAGGGACCTGCCTTCGGGCAGAATTACTATGGATGGATATATTACATTTTATCTGGAGAACTCTTCTTGTTTCTATCTTTGTGGAAAGTTCTATGCAGAATGAATAGTGTAATTCTTTTATAATTTTAAAGAACATTATTACATCACATGTCCACCGCTGTGGTCTCGAGGTAGCGTGCTGCCTTGTCACGCAGCGGGCACGGGTTCGATCCCCGGTCGGGGCAGTTTTTCTGGGTGAGGTTTTTATCGGGGTTTTTCCTCACCTGTAAGACAAATGTCAGGAAAACTTTAAGGCCCAAACGGTCCCCGAAATCATATGGTAATCATCCTTATCATTATCATCCTTACCATTATCATTATCATCATCATCCTTCACCGGTGTGGAAAGCAACGGGAAGCTACCACACCTATACAATTCCCTAGTAAAGCTGCAAGCATAGCATGAAAATGCTATGATTGCAGTGAAGGACCTGCCTTCGGGCAGAATTACTATGGAATTACATCACATGATGTTATATTTAAATTCTATTGGTTAATAGTTCTTTAAATATAAGGTTTAAATTGATTTGTTAAATACGAAAGTTCCCCTCAGGGGTCCTCATCTAGGGGATATGTGGATGGCGACCACAAGGTGCCCAAGCTGTGCAAAACATTTTCTTCCACTTACTTGTGTTTTGCACTCTTTTAACTTTACTATCTAACCTCTCTTGGTTAACTCTTGATTTTTCGACCCCGACGCTATTAGGGCATCCGAGGGCTAGGGAGTCCTTCCTTTTTTTTTCATTTCTTCTTTCCTTTATTTTCTTTTCTTCTCCAGAAAATCCTGACCAGAGGCTATAAGATGGCAGCCCCATCACTGGTCTTGCCTTCCTTTGGCCAGCAACCAATCGAAGGGACTATTATTATGCTTTCAAGTCTTATATACGAGAATTTCCCATAAAGGAAAATTTTCTATAGGATCGTAACAGGCCTCGGCCTAATACTTGGAAGGAAGAAGAAGAAATACGAAAGTTAATTGTTTTAACATCCAATCAGAGTTTAGTTTACTTTCATTTAAGAATATGAAGTTAAGCAGGTGTTCTTATTACAGTTATAACAGAAGGCTTTATAAATTTGACAACAATGACTTAAAACAATTTTTAAAAACATTATTTACAAAACTGTTATGTAATACAATTTATTTAATTGTTACTGAGACATTTTTATTCAACAATAACCAACAAATGAATTATTTAGATGCTTTTATTTATTTATTTAAAGTTATATTTAGATATTAAAAGAATTTTAAAATACAAAAATTTAACTTAAACTTTCATATTTATTATAATATTAAAATTCTGCTTTATACGAAAAATTATTATGGTGGTATATGATGTTCGGGGACCGTTTGGGCCTTGTCTTACAGGTGAAGAAAAACCACGAAAAATTACCGCACGCAGGAAACTTGTCCCGACCGAAGATCGAAGCCGGTCCCGCCGCGTGACAAGGCAGCACGCTACCTGCAGACTAGAGTGATGGACTTCCACGAAAAATGACTTTAAAGGACAGCCACAAAAAAAACTGATGTGAAAGGATTACTTTAGTGTTTTTGATTTTCTTTTGTTCTTCCCTTTTGTGTGAAACTTTTTCTTTATGAACAAGAGAATCACATAGGCATCACTTCTCTCAATTTTTCTTTGCTTCCCTCCTCGTTCTGCTATTAGCAGATGAAAGGGGAACAAACGAAGGGGATTGTACACACATCAGAGCAAGTGTTAGCTTTCAAATTGACATCTGAAAAGAATCCGTTTCCTCGGACATCAACTTGTAAACCTCCACTGTATATTACATGAGTCTACTTTATGGAACAATAACAAATATCTAAGTCACTGGAACCAACAACTTTGAGATTCATGGTCATACATAACTAACTAACTCACTGGCACTATTGAACCGTAGGTTCATGGGCCGCGTGGACAAAACTCTCCATACATCCCTACATCCCTATCCTGAGCTAATGCTTTCCAATCATTCCCTGTAAAATCTCTTCTTCTTCGGCTTTCCCCCACTTATAGGTTTGCCGTCTTCAGTATCCATTTATCTCTATCATTCAAATCTCCCTCTTCCAAATTCCTATCATCCATTATAGTTCTGACGAAGGTTTTCCATTTCCATCTTGGTCTGTCACGTTTATTTCTTCCAGGGGGTGACCATTGGTATATATTTTTGGCCATCTTTAATTTTCCATTCTTTGTACATGACCATACAATTTAAGCGTTCGCTTTTCAATCCTCTTAACAACAGATGTGGAGACATTAATTTCTCTCCAAAGGAATTCATTTCTTATTTTATCCTGTCTTAATTTTTGGAGGCTTCTTCTAAAATAATAAAATTCAACTGTTCTAATTTCATCCTTTTGTAATTCCGTCAAAGACCAAGTTTCACTTCCCCTGTAAAATCTACTTCCCTCAAATCATCCAAAGGTGACATATCTAATTCCCGTGTTAATATCTGTAGCGCCCCACTATTGTATAAGTCCAAACATTCCATGTGCCTAGGAACATGTCCCTGTGTTTGAGCCTTTGGCATGGATTCCCTGAAGTAGTCCCCGTCCGGAGAACCGAATGGGGGACTATCTTACCACCTGAAAATTTTACCCCAGTGGAACCCATGTCCGCGTTTCTTGACGGTTGTATTTTTACGTTGAAAGATCGTCACTCTTTCGACCAAGGTACTTTCTTTCGTCTGGCTTATCACCTTCGACCAGTGCGGCATGGGTAACCCAATCGCCAGAAATGCTACCGCCGGCATAGCTCTCGGGATCATTTAAGCACGCAAGCCACTCCACCACGACCAGGTAAAGATACATGGACATACATATGCTAAAATAATATTTCCCAATCATTCCCTTAATAACTGTACCGCAATCTGCAAAAAGGAACGAAACCACAAGATAAAAGAGCTGCAAAAATGCAATTAAAGTTATATGGCTTAAAAAAATCGAAAATTTTGCGTAAGTATAATAAGTTTATATATATATATATATATATATATATATACATATATATATATATATGGTATGATAAGAAAAATAAATGCCTGGACGGGATTCGAACCCGGATCTCTGAGTCTGTACCTCAGCGTGATATCCATTACACTACCAGGCGAATCCAATTCAAACACTTATTTTCCTTATATATGTATTATACTCTCCATTATTACTAGATGTCGCGAGAACACTGTCTTTACTGCCATCTAGTAGCTGACTATATCAAGTAAGCAAATTAAAGAGAATATTTATTTTACTTTATAGCAGTGACGCTTTATCGATGTTATAATTAAATATATATCCATCCACAGTAATTCTGCCCGAAGGCAGGTCCTTGATAGCATGAAAATGCTATGATTGCAGCTTTGCAAGGGAATTGTAGGTGTGGGTAGCTACCCGTTGCTATTGTTGATGATGGCCATATGATTTCGGGTCCGTTTGGGCCTTAAAGTTTTCTTGACGTTTGTCTTACAGGTGAGAAAAAACCCCGCTAAAAACCTCACCGAGAAAAAATTCCCCGACCGGTGATCGAACCCGGGCCCGCTGCATGAACAGGTAGCACGCTACCTCGAGACCACAGCGGTGGATGTATATATATATATATATATTTAAATATATTTTTTGACATTTGGCAATGAAGGCAAATATGATATGAAAAGAAAAATGAATGCTTGAGTCGGGATTTGAACTCGAGTCTCTAAAGTCTGTACCTTTAGCGCTCTAACCAACTGAGCTACCCAAGAATTCCAAGACAAACATACAATTTTCTTATACATGTAGTATTCTCAATTCACACAAGAGGTAGCGGAAATATCTTCCGACTGCCATCTAGCGGCTAACATAACAGTTAAGCAAATTATTAAGAGAATATTTACTTTATAGCAGTAACGCTTGTATATATAGATATTATAAATATATTATATTTTAAAGGTACAGACTTTAGAGACTCGAGTTCAAATCCCGACTCAAGCATTCATTTTTCTTTTGATATTATATATATATATATATATATATATAACTTATTAATCTAGAAAGAGCAGTATATTTCAAAAAAAAGGCACAAATAAAAATAAACATTTGTTTATTACTTCAACTGTCAGAATATTAAAGAGCTTCTGTTTTATGAGAAATGTTATAACTCAATTTTTTTTAAATGTGAGATTTTAAATATTATTATTATTATTGTTATTATTATTATTATTACTGTTGTTTAGTTACTTTCATTATTGTTATTTGTCTTATTGTTATTACTGTTATTTTTATTATGATTAATTATAGGTTATTGTTATTGCTATTGTCATTATTATTACTGTTATTTTCGTTATTATTATTATTATTATTAATTTTTATGTTTCGTTATTGCAATTATTTATATAACTATCTCACTGACACTATGGAGCCCGTAGGTTCATGGCCGCGCGGATATAAGCTCTCCATACATCCCTATCCTGAGCTAGTCGTTCATTCCCCATTCTTGTCACATGTCCGCCCATCGCAGTCTTTATTATATCGGGCTTCCTATACATGTCCCGCGCCGTAGCCGAGTGGTTAAGGCAGGAAGCCTTGGCGCAGAGCTACGGGACTTGCGCTGGTTCGAGTCTCCATGGGTGAAGAAATTTTCACATGGAAATTTTCACATGGTATTTCGGCCAGTATGGGACCGGTGCCCACCCAGCATAGTGAGGCAATTGGGTAGCTACAATAAGTAGCGGCTCCAGGTTGAGGAACCAGCTATAACGGCTGGGGGACTCGACATGCTAACCACATGTCACCCCTACACTGGCTGTTGATCATCTACCTCATGTGATTGACACATGTGGATGTGAAGGTCCAGCAGCCGGTTGGTAGGCTAAGGGCCTTGTAGGCCTGTCGCGCCAGGAGTTTTTTTCCTATACATACCATGTAGTTCACTATTATGTAGTTTTCTACATTCTGCTTTCTGTTCATCTCTATTTGGCCCAAAATGTTTCCTAAGAACTCTATTCTCAAATACTCATAATCTCTTTCCCTCCCTTAAAGTAAGAGTCCATGTGTCACATCCATATAATATAACTGATAGAATAACAGTTTTATGTATTTCCAGTTTAACTTTTTTTAGAGAAGTTCGGACGACAAGAGTCCCTGTAATGCATAATAGCACGCATTTCCATAAGTGAACCAATGTTCAATTTCTTTGTGCATCTCATTCCTATTTGTGATTATTGTTCCTAGGTATTTGTTCGAATTCAAAACTATTACTCTACCAGTTATATTATATGGATGTTAAACATGGACTCTTACTTTAAGGGAGGAAAGGAGATTACGAGTATTTGAGAATAAAGTTCTTAGGACCAAAGAGAGATAAACAGACAGCTGAATGGAGAAGACTTCATAACAGTAAACTACATGGTGTTTATAGGAAGCCAGATATAATAAGAACAGTTAAGTCTCGTAGACTGCGATGGGCAGGACATGTGGCACGAATGGGGAATGAAAAAATTGCATGGAAGCTTCTTGTAGGAAAGCCAGAGGGAAAACGCTCAGTTGGTAGACCAAGAATGAGGTGGGATAATAACAGTAACTATGATTTGACGGAAGTAGATTATACGAGGGATGATTGGAAAACATTAGCTCAGGATAGGGATGTATGGAGAGCTTATGTCCATGCGGCCATGAACCTACGGGTTCGATAGTGCCAGTGAGTTAGTTAGGTATTTGAATTCAGCCACTTCTGCAACTATAATAATAATAATAAAAAAAATATTATTATTTTTTTTTATTTTTTATTGCGGATGAGCCCATGTAGGACTATGCAAAGTACTTAGAGGCGTTTCCTTTGAGCCCAAATTTCTTTCATTCTTTTGCCATGAGCTTGTTTTCTGTCATCTGTCCAAGTTGTTCCAGTTTTTTTCTTCGGTTTGTCCTCTTGGTCAACTTGCCACTTATTCACCTTAATTCTAAATATATCTCTGTTTCGGATATCTTCTTTAGTAATTCCTGCCAAATTTAAGTCCTTTTTGACTTCATCAATCCACTTCATAGTATCCACTGGAGCTTTACTTCTGTTTTCGTAGAATTCCATTATCATATTTGTAAGCCTATTTGAGTTCATTCCTTTAATATGGCCATAAAATTTTAACCTTCGTTTTCTAATATCACTATGAATGTCTATATATTTTTTTATTTCCTTTTTACTTCTGAGTCTAAATGCTTCACCTATGACTTGTGGACCTAAAACTTTTCTTATAATTTTGCATTCTTTTTTTCACTATATTTTCGATATCATTTTTATTATTATCATTACCATTATTGTTATTATTATTATTATTATTATTATTATTATTATTATTCATCCGGTATCATGGCAGCTGCCACCGTCTTCCGGAAACCAAACGCCATTCCTCTCTGTCCATCCATTGATCTTCCTCCATTCCTCTGATATTCATAGCTGCTTGTACCCCTTCTATCCAAGTTTTCTTCGGTCTTCCTCTCTTCCTCCTGTCCATTGGGATCCATTCCATAACAATTTTTGGCAATCTTTGCTCTGGCATTCTTTTGACATGACCATACCACTGCAATCTTTTCTTTTCTATGATGTCTATGATGTCCGGCTCCTCTTGCACACCCATAATTCCCTTTATTTATTTATTTCGTATTTTATCCATTCTAGATATTCCAGCTGATCTTCTTAAAACATCCATTTCTGTACTTAAAATTATTTTCATTTCCCTAGTAGGAATTTGCCAGTCTTCAGCACCATATGTTAAAATGCTCTGAATTATGGTTTGATATATTTGTAATTTTCTATTTTTTGTAATATTTTTGCTCCACCAAACAGAGTTTAAAGCATTTATTGCTTGTTTTGTTTGTGCAATTCTATTTTTAATTTCCACTGTGTTATCGCCTAAATGGTCTAATTTTGTTCCTAAATAAGTGCATTCAATACTAGGTTTTAGTTCTTCTCCATTGTTGAAATTTAAATTTTCAAATTATTATTATTATTATTATTATTATTATTTTATTATTATTATTATTATTATTATTATTATTATTATCATTATTATAACTTGGTGGGTGGTTGTATTCATGTTCAGATATGGATGAAGTTGAAAAATGCTCGTTCGTGCAGAAGAAGACAAGAGATGCAGTGCAGTTGGGAGAGATGACAGATGCATCGGATGGTAAGTAATCACAACAACCAATCATAATTACAACTAGATTAACATCAAGTGATGTCAGTAGGAGGCACAATGAACATGTTTAATGTTTAACCTCATATCACTGTACGAATTCAACATAACTACCAACTCGATGCAAATAATACCACATGCAGTGGCGGCTCTTCATTATTCTGTTGATGACGCTATTTGTAAGACCGGTTACACTGATGTGCATTAAAACCATTTTTTTCTGCTACACGGATCATTATTAATAAAGTTAATGGTAAAATTCCATTGAGAAATTAGTCACTATATAATATAATATGGAGTACTGTTTAACATAGAAATACATTATATAATGGATATGAACACTTAATGACAAATGAGGGAAATTTTGAAGTCGTGGCTGAATTCAAATCATCATCATAAGTAATGCCACGAGTGATTTCCAAAGTGAATTTATCTAGAGAATTTGTAAATCAAGAGTGGCATTTGTTAGGACTATTTAACGACTAAAAATTAAGCTGTTTACTCACAAATCATTATTTAACTATAGTTGTTTTTAAATATTTATATATTTAATGTAAACGGCGATGTTGAATATGGCATTTGTCCCTAATTTCTGTGGTGTGTATTTTATCAAATAATGTTTTCCCCTGAATAGTTCTTAAGATTTTCATTTTCGCATGTGCTTATTATTTGTTTAGTTTTTGTTGTATCAGCTCTAGTTTCTGCTCCATATACGATAACTGGTCGAACTATCGTTTTGTATATGCGGGTTTTGCTTTCTATTGACATATGTTTGTTGCGCCAAATTAAATCTTTCACATACCCTGATATTTGTGCTGCTTTATCAGCTTGTTTCTTTTCTTATTTTATTAAATTTTTAGTGTTTGTTATTAATACACCTAAATAATTAAATTCTGACACTTGTTCTATGATTTTTCTTTCCACTTCTAATTTGCATCTTACTGGTTCTTTTGATATTGTTAAGCATTTTGTCTTATTCGTGTTAATTTCCATATTGTATTTTTTGGCATTTATATTAAATCCATCTAAAGATTTAAGTGTCAAAATAATTATTTTAGGAAAAAGTGAAAATTTACATGCGAAATATGGTATAGAACATACAGCATGCACCATCTAGTGCCGATTCTTTCAAATAATAGAATTGCATATTTGGGGTTAAATCAAATAGCAGTGCATTGGCAATGGGGCATAGACCAATTTAGATGAAAAAAGTTAATTTTGAAAATTTTGGCACTTAGATCTCTTTGCCCCGCCACTCTACAATTACACTTTATTGTGTTTGGTGAGAGTTTAAGTAGATTTTTTATGAATAAGATTTGAAAGTGTGAACACGTGACCAACATAATTTATTTAGTTATTGTACAGAAGCAGACGCAATGGCAGATAATATGTTCTTAGCCCTGCAGTAATAACCTGTGAAATGAGGGATGAATAAGCCCCTTTATGTAGGAAGACGGTTCAATTATACAAGAGAAATAGGTTGACGGTAATGTTTGAACTAATGCAATATGGCGGATTGATTATAATGTGCGGAACAGAAGGCAAGTAACAGCCGAGTTACATCCAATCAACTAAATTATACACAATATCAATATCCCATTTGTAAACCACGTCATCTGGAGAGAATTGTCTACCTGCATAAGCAAGTCAATCGCCTCATCTCTCAATCCATTACCAGCCACCACATGCTCTGCATTTCATTCCAACACGCTATAAAACAATATTTGAGGCAATTGTAGTGTAAAGGTGAACTTCGTGGTAACTGACGTAACAATTTCTAATTAATTAACACTTTTTTAGCTTTAAGATAGTAGAACACTACTTTTTCTCTTGAAACATATTGATTAATGCCTGAATTTAATTGTAATATCGAAATGAAAAAGCGTCACTACTATAAATTAAAAATATTCTCCTCACTTCGTGAGTCGTGAATTTATCGATAATTTGGAAATCACTCGTGACATTTGTTAGGACTATTTAACGAATAAAATTAAGCTGTTTACTCACAAATCATTGTTTAACTATAGTTGTTTTTAAATATTTATATATTTAATGTAAACGGCACGCTATTAGGGCATCCGAGGGCTAGGGAGTCTTTCCTTTCTTCCATTTCTTCTTTCCTTTATTTTCTTTTCTTCTCCAGAAAAGCCTGACCAGAGGCTATAAGATGGCAGCCCCATCACTGGTCTTGCCTTCCTTTGGCCAGCAACCAATCGAAGGGACTTATTATTATGCTTTCAAGTCTTATACGAGAATTTCCCTCAAACGCTGGAGGGAACATTTTCTATAGGATCGTAACAGGCCTTGGCCTAATACTTGGAAGGAAGAAGAAGAAGAAGAAGAAGAAGAAGAATGTAAACGGCGATGTTTGAAAACAAATCAGAAATGTGAGGTTATGTTCATTCACTGCTGCTTGATCATATTATTTATTGCCAAATAAGATCGCAATATTGTAAGAGTGCACCCAAGTGGAGAAATAATGAAACACATCAAACTATATATCGTAATCAACATTATGGGTTTTTCATTTATTTTTTTAGTAAGCAACTCAGTAAAATCAAGGAATATTTTCATTATTTGCTATATTCAATGTATTTGTTGGAGAAAAATAATGCTTTGACCTGTTCAGAACATTAAAACGGAGGAACTTTGTTTATCACAAAAGCAGGAGCTGATAAAGAGAAATCGATAAAGAGCGAGGTGAAACACGACTGTCATTGGTTGTAAATAAAAAATCATTGTAACGTGATTGATCATTGACTCCCATTTGGGGCATGAGTTAAATAGTCATTGAAATTATTTATTGTTATAGAGGCCGTAAGATGGCAATGCGGAAGCATCCCGCTACCTCTTTACGATCTGAGAATTGTATATCAAGATTTGCATTGGAATGCCTGGATAGAGGAGCGGATAATGCATTAATGTATAGAGTTTAGAGGTCCCGGTTCAAGTTCAGGCATTAATTTTTCTTTTCCTGACATATTTAAAAATTTAATACATATATATTGTTAAATATCAAAATTTAGTTACAACATCGATATATATATATATATATATATATATATATATATATATACCCTTTAAGTGGTGCTGCCCTCGAACAGAAAATATTTTAACTTCTTCCCCTCATCAACTTTGACGTCTTCAAGGCCAGTTTCGTATATTATTTGTGTGAACAAGGGTTTATTTGTGATATTTATGAAAATGACCATTTTAAAAGTTTTTCAAACTAAGAATTAAACCTTAATTTTGTGCTATTAATTATTACAAATGTTGAAATAGCTCCTAAATATATTATATTATGTAGACGCTGTTTTAATATGCTGACGGGTTTGGTTTGATATTATGTGACATGGCGGCTGTATAAAATAATTAATTTAATATATTTATTAAACACAATGTGTACATCAAATTAAATTTAGCTTTTTACCAGTCTTTAATTAAATTGTTTAGAGGCAGAGTCCTGTTTTTACACTTCGCTAGATGATATTTGGGACATGGATTGTTGCATAATTTACAGATGCAGTCCTCCTTGGGTTCATGGTACATGTTGTTCAGGCATATATTCCCATGAAATCCATGGGCTGCGAAACGTGTGTACAGGTGTCGAAGTTCGAAGTTCGGTTGCTTCCAGGTTTGTGTTTTCATTGCGTCTGTTTCCATAATTTCTGTCGGTATCTGAGCGGCTTTGTTCTGTCTGTCCTCGATGACGATTCTGTATGCTTGCGTTTCCGGTAGTCTGAAACAGTGTCTGATATCTTCGACGAAGAAGGATTCCTGGCCTATTGTATAGGCATAACTATTTCTTGTATATTTTGAAATTGACAGCGCTCTTTTGAGAAATCTTGTTTTAACGTTCTCCAGTTTCTTAAGATTTTTCACCGTCAAGTAATTCCATATTAGCTGGATTCCGTATGTTGCGGCCGGCATTACTTTAAGATTGAAGAGTTTCATTGCAGTTGAGAGGGATAGTCTTTGGAGTTTTGGGATATCGTACATGGCTTTCGTTGCAGCTGTTCCTCGATCCTGTATATGAAGTGAGAAAGCGGTTCCAGTTGTTTGTAAGGTGACCCCCAAGTATTTGTAGCTTGATACAAAAGAATACTTTCGAAATATTAAAAATGTATAAAATAATTAAATATAGCAAAGGAATTGGGTTAATGTGGACCCTCTGGGCCCACTTTACACGAATACATATATTTTAACAATGACGATGTCATCTGTAAAAACTATTCACTTAATTAATTGCATTTAATATCATTGTAATTTTACTAAATCCAAAGACCGTCGCTTTCTGCAGTTGAATGACGTGTGAATGTTATAATCAACAATGAATTTTTTTAAACATTAAATAAATATCAACGCTTTTTAATTACGATCAGCCATATTTATTTTCAGATTAATCTGTGTCTGTCTGTATAAATTAATATAGTAAATAAACTTAAAAATAGACTAAACGCTAAGGAGAACTCTTGGGCTCGCTTTACTCGAATATGGAGGTTAAAGTGGCCCTTTCTTGTAATGTAAAAAAGTTTATAAATGATGAATAAGTTTCTATATTTCAATAAAATAACAATGATATTTCATGGTTATAACACTAATGAAAATTATTGTAATTAAACAAAATTTCTTCTTCTTCTTCGGCTTTCCCCCACTTATAGGTTTGCCGTCTTCAGTTTCCATTTACCTCTATCATTCCAATCTCCCTCTTCCAAATTCCTATCCTCCATTATTGTTCTGACGTAGGTTTTCCATTTCCATCTTGATCTGCCATGTTTATTTCTTCCAGGGGGTGACCATTGGTATATATTTTTTGGCCATCTTTCATTTTCCATTCTTTGTACATGGCCATACCATTTAAGCGTTTGATTTTCAATCCTCTTAACAACATATGTGGCGACCTTCATTTCTCTCCAAAGGAAATCATTTCTTATTTTATCCTGCCTTGTTTTTTGGACTCTTCTAAAATAATCAAATTCAACTGTTCTAATTTTATTCTTTTGTAATTCCGTCAAAGACCAAGTTTCGCTTCCATATGACAAAATATTCTGTATTATGCTCTTATAAATTTTCATTTTAGTTTCCTTTGTAAACAAAATGTATTGTATTCTAAGCCCGTATTTTCCCTTTACAGAGATTTAGGCGCTCTCCCCCTACAGGGAAGAATTTGAACCATACTAATTTAGTTACACTTGTCTTCGTATAGATGTCATTTGAGTGGTCCGTGGTCAGCCTTCCGCCTCATACTGACATCTAGGAAGCCAAGGTAGTACTAGAACGGGGAAATTCGGTAAATTTTGCTTAGAGGCCTTTTCATTCAGGCTTAAGGATTTTTTACGGGCCTGAAAATCTTCAGACTCGGGACCCACGGCTTAAAGTCCCTCCCGGAGGACTTTCTCCTTGGATTTTTCCGTCCTAAAAAATCAATCGACCCCGGCCGGGTTTGAACCCGCGACCCTCGGGACCAGAGGCAAGGAGGATAACCACTAGTCCACCGCGGCCGATAAACAAAATTTAACTCCCTTAATTAAAAGAAGAAAAATAACAAATTGAAAATAGGGGTCCACATTACCCGACGTTCGTATACTTCACGCCACTGATAATATACACAACCAATAGTTTAAATTAAAAAGAGAACAAGATGTAGTGATTTGTATAAAGTGGTGGTGGAAAAGGAAGTCAGATCCAGCTCTGGCATCCATTAAGAACGCAATCTTCTTGCCAACTGACTGAAGCTATTAAATAATTCAGAGGAGCCATTAATCCCCTCATCTCAGCTGAGTGTTTTCGACAACTTAGTGTGTTTTTATGTGGTTTCTTTCAAATGTTGGTATTGAAGGAGAAGACCCTAGTGACTGCAGTCTAAATGCAACTCAGTGTAGAATACTCTTAATCTGATACGGCTGGAAGGGAGGATCAACTCTGCAAATCCACCTTAAACTTCCCTCATCTTTCCCTCTCACCCTATCTGTAGCATTACCGCCACTAGAATTTGCTATCTATTTTCAATCTGTTTGAATTTGTTTGCATTAATTTTTTTCCTTCTTTTGCAATTACTGTTATATTTGAAATCTTTGAGTTATTTAAATTCGTGTCGGGCACAGGGCCAGATCGAGGGATGTGATGCGATGAAGCCCCTTACATTGAAGGGCTGTATCTATCAATGGATGCCGGCCGACCGCGCCTCATACATCACAGTGGGAGATAAAATGTGTGGTAGGGGAAAAATAGTGAAATCTCGAGGAAAACCTGGCCAGTATCCGTTCCGTCCACCACGACACCCAGATTAAGTGACCAACACGCGAACTTGAAACGCCAGCGGTGATTGGCGACCATCTAACCGCTTGCGCCACACAGACTATTCAAACAACGAAGGGGGAAAAAAAAAATATATATATATATATATATATATCTCCACCCAAATTTTAAGTACAGAAATGGATCTTTTAAGATCAGCTGGAAAATCTAGAATGGATAGAATACGAAATAAAGAAATAAGGGAAATTATGGGTGTACAAGAGGAGCAGGACATCATAGACATCATAGAAAAGAAAAGATTGCAGTGGTATGGTCATGTCAAACGAATGCCACAGCAAAGATTGCCAAAAATTGTTACGGAATGGATCCCAATGGAAAGGAGGAAGAGAGGAAGACCGAAGAAAACTTGGATGGAATGGGTACAAGCAGCTATGAATATCAGAGGAATTGAGGAAGATCAATGGATGGATAGAGAGGAATGGCGTTTGGTTCCGGAAGACGGCGGCAGCTGCCATGATACCAGATGATGATGATGATGATCTCCATCCATAGTAATTCTGCCCGAAGACAGGTATTTCACTGCAATCATAGCAGTTTCATGCTAATCTTGCAACTTTACTAGGGAATTGCAGGCGTGGTAGCTTCCCGTTGCTTTCCACACCGGTGAAGGATGATGATGATAATGATAAGGATGATGATGATGGCCATATGATTTCGGAGACCGTTTGGGCCTTAAAGTTTTCTTGACATTTGTCTTACAGGTGACGAAAAATCCCGACAAAAACCTCACCCAGAAAAACTGCCCTGACCGGGGATCGAACTCGGGCCCGCTGCGTGACAAAGCAGCACGCTACCTCGAGACCACAGCGGTGGACCAAATACATATATGCACACTATATGACGAAATGGGGCTTAGTAATGAAATTTAATGTCATAATTTTCGGCTCTTCTAGTGTACTGCGGGTCTACCATGGCTACTTTGAGTATTCGATCGTAGAAAAAGTGACTGCTGACGTCATCAATGCTGGAATTTTCTTAACTGGATATAATCAAGAAAGAAACTTCATTCAGGTTTCTTGCCACCGGAATTTAAAACAGTGGAGCTCCCGAATTCGAGTCTCTAACGCTAAGATTTTACATAACTCACACGTTCATACATTTTTAATAGGCCTATTGTCAATTTACTAGAATCAGATATTATATTCAAAAGTGACAAGTGACATAAAAGGGGTAGAACCCACTTAGTGGTTAGTTCTCCGTGATATCTTAATATATAAAAAAATTACGTGTCACGTTGTTTGTCCGCGATGGAATCCTAAACTACTGAACCGATTTTAATCAAATTTTGCACACTGTGTGCAGTTTGATCCAACTTGAGATTTAGGGTAGTTTATAACTAAATTTATAGTCGCATTATTTTTTTATTGCAAATTATTTATTATTTAACAAAGAGTTATAATTATCTGTGAGTTCCATACGATTCTAACAGATGGCGGTGTAATTATCTGTGAGTTCCATACGATTCTAACACATGGCGGTGTAAGGTAATTTGGTAAGGTAATTGGATTATTATTTAACAAAGAGAGATCCAGATGGCTGTGCTTTTTGTTGCAACCGCGAATTTCAGTTGAATTACAAATATTGATTATTTCATAATTTAAGTGTGTTCAGTGTTTATTTTATTTTCAATATTATTAATTTCGTGTGTAAATATTAGTTTTAAGTAATCTGGCTGAGAGACAGCAACTTAATTTAAATTTTTAACGTATACCTTAGCCACAGCAACGCGTGGTCGGGACTTCTAGTAGTATATAAAAGACTTTGCGGTGATTACACTTTGCAAAAGGTGGTTTAGTTAAATTTTTTACAAGCTCTGATGTTTTCTTTTTCTTCATGATTTCGCGAGCTAGGAATACATATAACATTTACTAAACGCACGTTAGAGGGCCATGCAAAGTAGGCTTTGGTTGTTTAGGGTTCACGCGAGTGCCATTGGAATAATGGCGCTCCAGAGGCAGTTGTGGCAGTCGCCTACACTCAAATAAAACTTACTGGAATTACTTTCTCCCAAAGCGGAGAAGAAAACTATGGAGTGAAGTTTTTAAGACGAGAGAGACTTGAAAAATACATAGTCCAAGATCCGGCTGCAAGATTACTAGGTTCATCGAGTGTATGAACAAAATTTACTTCTTTTTACAAAATTCACTTTTTTTTACAAAATTGTGAATTACTAAAAAAAATTTTACCGAATTGCCTATTAAAATTCGGCCGCCAGTATGTTTAATTAAAATATAATTTATTTATTTATTCAAAATAATTAAGGGACACGCCGTAGCGTAGTGGTTAAGGCACTGAGCTACAAGCCGGAGGGTCGAGGGTTCAAGTCCCGTTGGGGTCAGGATTTTTAAACTGACCCAAACCCTCTGGCGGCACTATGGCCCTGGGTTCGACTCAGCCTCTAACGGAAATGAGTACGCAGTAATTCACAATTTTACGAGAAAAAAAATGATTTTGTTCTTACACTCGATGAACGTAGTAATCTTCCAGCCGGATCTTGGACTAATAGGCGTCTAAAAAAACGTTTAGTACAGCTTACACCTTGTGCACATTTAAGGCATTAATTATGACAAATACATCACTTAGGTACAATTTTAATGATCAGCCTCAAATGGTCATGTGTCTACAGTTCATGATATCCCGGGTATGATTCCCGGTCAAACCATAGAAATTGTTCCTTAAAGGGAATTATTCTTATGTTTTGCCCAAGGATTGGAATTTAGGTTAAGTTTAGGTTTAAGAACTCTCCTGGTACTTCATTATCATTTATCTACCATAATATTGAGTAATGTAACCACGACTGCTAGGTGGTCCAACTTCAGAACTGTGCCAAGAGAGAAAGTCAGAAATGTTTAATGGAAATCTAGTACCACTGATAAAAAGAGATTTTTTCAAAATTTAAATAATATTACTTTTCAGCGATTTCCGAAGCATTTGTTATCTTAAAAAGAGTTCTGAAAAAAAATGGTACATCTTCACCGAAACTGTCCAGTAAGTTACAAACGAAAATCGCCATGATCAAAATGTATATAGGCCCTATATATATGTTATAATTAAATGTTTGACATTGAGCAATGCAAGCTTAATATGGCATTTATTTTTCTTTATCATGTCATATATATATATATATATATATATATATATATATATGGATAATATATTTACGATAAAAGAATTTATAAACAAAATAAGAGAATATAACATGGAAACACACATAGCTTTTATTGATTTTGTCAAGGCATTTGATAAAGTAGACAGAGGAAAACTCTGGACAATTTTAAAAGAAAAAGGAATTCCGAAACACTTAATAGCTGCTATAAAGAGTTTGTACTGGAACACAAATTTTGTTATAAAAACTAGAAATGATGTAAGTAAAAATAAAATTCATACTAATCAAGGAGTTAAACAAGGATGCAGTATCTCTCCAGTTTTATTTAACCTATACATCAATGATATAATAAAAAAAATGGAACGAAGAAACAAATAAAGGAATAAAATTAGATAAAACACACTACTTGAAAACATTATTATACGCTGATGACCAGGTAATAATAGCAAATACAGAAGACGAACTTCAGAGGAATATTTTTAAACTACATAATATATGTGAACAATATAATCTCAAAATATCCATAGAAAAACTAAGGTAATGGCATTCCAAGGGAAAAATCAAATCAGATCGAAAATAGTAATAGGAAACAAAATCATAGAACAGGTGAACCATCTCAATTATCTAGGATGTGACATTTCATTTAATTATGATAATGATATAACTAATAAAATAGCAAAATTCCAGGGAATATGTGGTACGATAAAACGAACACTAAATAACAAAACAACAAGAGAGACCCAACTGAAATTTTATAAAATGTTGGCAGTACCGGTACTGCTCTATGGTTCAGAAGCCTGGATACATAAAAAACAAGACCTAAGTAGGATAACGGCGGCAGAAATGAAATTTTTGAGATCTGTTAAAGGGTGCACTAAGGAAGACAGAATCAAGAACACAGAAATAAGACAGGAACTTGAAATATTTGCAATAACTGATAAAATGGATACATATAGACAAAAATGGAAGCAACACATAGACAGAATGAATGAAGATAGATATCCAAAACAAATAACAAAATACAAACCTAAAGGCACCCGAGATGTGGGCAGACCTAGAAAGAGATGGGCTGAAGTCGGAACGGGTCAACACACCTAATCCATGAATGCAGATGATGCTGATGTGTGTTTGAGTGGATCTCTGAATGGTTTAGATTCGCAATTGGACACTCTAAAACCATTAAGTGCAGGAGTTCACCTGAAGTGAAAATTTTAAAATCGCTCTAGCGATCACATTTTTCCATGTTTCTCAACGAAACTCAATATATCGTATTAAAATAAACCCAGATAGGTTTTACCAAAAAATGATCGAAATCTGATAATTACAAATGGAGGTTTACCTGAAATCCGAAATTAAAAACTAGCAACCGCCATGTTTGGTTCGTCTCAGCGTATACCATACAATTTAATTTACCTTAAATATTCCATTAATTTAGACGCAGCAACGCACGGGGCATTAGCTAGCACATACATAAATTGAAAAGAAATATTAACGTCTGAACAAGGATTTGAACTCAGGACTTCCAGCTTTATACGTTACTCAGGCTCCCAATGCTGCTAATAACATTTATTTCCTCAAATATAATTCTCTATCGTAAAAGCAACGGGACGTCGCTCACAGTGCCATCTGACGGCTTCCATAACAAGAAAATATTTTTAATTAGTGTTTACCATGTAGTGTTAACGCTTTGCATATCGATGTTGTTTAAATTTTTGATAGATAGAAATACATTATATAATGGAAATGGTCAGCTATTGAAAAATGAGGGAAATTTTGAGGAAGTGGTTGAATTCAAATACCTAGGAACAATAATCACAAACAGGAATGAGATGCACAAGGAAATTAAACATAGGCTCAATTCTGGAAATGCGTGCTATTATTCATTGCAGAGACTCTTGACGTCCGAACTCCTTTCAAAAAACGTCAAACTGAAAATATATAAAACTATTATTCTACCAGTTATATTATATGGATGCGAAACATGGACTCTTACTTTAAGGGAGGAAAGGAGATTACGAGTATTTGAGAATAAAGTTCTTAGGAAAAAGTTTGGATCAAAGAGAGGAGACCAGACAGGTGAATGGAGAAGACTGCATAACTGTGAACTGCATGGTCTTTATAGGAAGCCAGATATAATGAGAACAGTTAATTCTCATAGACTGTGATGGGCAGGACGTTGCACGAATGGGGAATGAAAGACGTGCATTGAAGCTTCTTGTAGGAAAACCAGAGGGAAAACGCCCAGTTGGTAGACTAAGAATGAGGTAGGAGAATAACATTTACTATGATTTGAGGGAAGTCGATTATACAGGGGATTATTGGAAAACATTGGTTGAGGATAGGGTTGTATGGAGAGCTTATGTACGCGCGGCCATGAACCTACGGGTTCGATAGTGCCAGTGAGTTAATTAGTTATATATTAAGCAATGCAAGCCAGATATTATTTGTAAAGAAAATTGAACGTCTGATTATATACAGCATATAGCCTATATTTGGTTATGGTCATTTTTAGCACCTACTAGATAGGGACGGTGAAGGTGTGTAAAACATTTTAAATAATATTTGCACGAGAACAAACTCAATAGTTTCATTCCATATGAGTTCGCTAAAAGAATTAGACCATAAGATAGTACTACATGGTTTTAAGTACCATAGCAAATATAAATTTGCTTGTAATTTTAAGATTTCACGCATTTCACGCTTTACGGCACACGGCAGTATTTTGTTCGCCCTGTTAAGGATTAAAGTTGAAATTAATACTTTAAACTTGTTTACTGAGACCCTTCGTTTCGTTTAATTTCATCACAGATACGTTTTCGCGCTTCCCTGAGCGCAAGTCCACTGCGCATGTCTCTACTTCTAACGTAATAACTAATCCACTGAAGCGAATCCAATATCCACCCTTTTACCAAGTAGAACTAACTTCCAGATGGTAATTATACCATCTAATTACCAGCTTATTATAACTTATTTATTTACTTACCAAACTTATCACTCAGTTTAACTAAACATGATACAGAGTGTAGAGAAAACCATCATCATTCCAGGGGTTAAACAACCAATTTCTTGTGAACCCCTTCGAAAGCCAGTGGCGGCTCTTCTCTTATGCGTATGTATCTAATATATATTTAAATGAATGTTTGTTTGTTTGTACTTTATGCGCGGCCATACCGTTGATCTGATTGTGATCAGGTTTTTGCAAAATGTTCAGGAGATTCCCGGGATGAACATAGGCTATAAGATAGTTGTGATACTCAGCTCCTACGCCCTTATAAATCGCCCTTTGTAGTGGAAAAGAGGAAAAATATAGCTCTTCGAACGCTTAAATGGATTGCGCTGCCTAAACCATAACAAACACACTAAATTAATGTAAACAGAATTGAATATCTCAAAAAGCTCTACACAAAAGTCCTCGACAGCATATGTTTATCTCTTACGGATAACTCACAAATAACAATTTTTGTCTTTCATTTATGCCAAGAAGATCGAGATAAGTAGATTCCCGGGCAACACCGGGTAATCAGCACGGGGAATCTTAAAATAAATTGCGTTATACATTTATAATTATCTTTCATTTTACTTATTCAACTAATTATAAGAAGTGCATTAATTTTATTTTGTCTTTCAGCTCATTTATGCCAAGAATATCGGGAAGAGTAGATTCCCTGACAACGCCTGGTAATCAGCACGGATATCTAAAAATTATTACGATTTAAATGTTTCCTTCTGCTTATTTAATTAAACATAAAACACATTAATTTTCGCATTTCAGCTCATTTATGTCAAGAAGATCAAGATAAGTAGATTCCCGGGCAACTTCGGGTAATCAGCACGGGTATCTAAAAAAGATAAATTTATAATTATTTTTTCATTTTATTTATTCAACTAAACATTAAAGCACATTAATTTTCATTTATTTAGGCGTAGCAGCTAGTAATTAATAAATGCTCGCCTAACATGTTAAAATGAATCAAAGTAAAAGAAGAGAGAGAGAGAGAGAGAGAGAGAGAGAGAGAGAGAGAGAGAGAGAGAGGAGAGAGAGAGAGAGAGAGGAACGTATTGGAAAGAAGCTCTTGTTTTCTGATTCCATTTCAGAGGATTTAGGGAGCCGCACTTCAAGGGCTTCTGTTCGCTTACAATTCCCTGGAATTGAAGCCCTTATAGAAAATCTAGACACGAAACGTACAGTAACTCCCCCCAGACACAAGAGACTTGTACGTCAGACCACTCTTTCCCTTCCTCTTCCAGCGACTGAGTATCGAAACCCACAGGAAGTCCATCTATCACTGTTCTTTATAATCTAGTTCTTTCATCAATTCTGCTGTTTTCACTTATTTCTTATAATGCGAAAGTTATTTATTGAAACTGGTCAGGCCGACTGCACACAGAACCGGGATGTTATGAATACATAGTCTTTTATATAGATTTTTTATTGTTTTATAGATTATTTTAATTATTCAAGCAAAGTCTTTTGAAATAGAGTTTAGACATGAGATAGTTCAGAGCAAAGTTTTGCTTAAGCTAACTGTAAACATCCCTACATTTAGTTCATTGGAATGTTAGTGAGTACAGTTAGGGTAACTAGAGGTCAAATTGAGTATATAACACTTGAGAAGTGAGGGTCTCGTGTCTGTCTGTGTGTGTGTAAACGGCTGAAGGGTAAGTCACCGACCATTTTTCTTAATATGTAGTCCTTACTTTTATATTTTGAATCAAGTACAATTAACATTTTTGATAATATAAATTCAAAAGGGGATATAACATTTTTAATCATGTAGGTTAGGTTAGATTTATAAATTCCACAACTCCCTCTTCTCAACCCCCCAAGAAAGTACTGTAGTTTTTAATATAGGCTTAGATTAGATTTAGGGCTAGACTACTTAGGGTTTCTAATTATTTACACTTTAGTAATAAAATAGTTTAAAATAAGACTCCATTTGTTTATTTCAAAACATGTATACTGAACATCCTCATACTAACGCTCGGCCAGATAAACGCTACCAGATTTTCCAAGTCCCGAAGGTCCTTTAAGCCTAAGAAATCCAGTTGGGCTTATAACACGGGACTTAAATATCTATTGCGCTATCCCAGTATAGCCTATTATAGATGAATCGAATAAAGTCTATTCTATGGTGTTATGTGAGGCTATCTTACGGGTCTGGATCACTAGATTTACATTCATGACCCATGCCGCCATTTTTTTTTGTTAATCCTGTGGCTACAACCCTCCCTTGGTCCCTTCTGCCCTTTTTTTATCGCTCAGGCTCGGAATTATGAGCCAGAATCGTGGTGGTAGCCCACTTGATCACCGCAAGTCACCTATTTTTAATATCTGTGGGACTTAAATATCTATTGCGCTATCCCAGTATATCCCAGAATCGAATAAAGTCTATTCTATGGTGTTATGTGAGTATAAGGCAGTCTTACGTGTCCGAATCACTAGGTTTTCTCTCATGATCCATACCACCATTTTTTGGGTTAATCCCGTGGCTACAAACCTCCCTTTATCCCTTCTGCCCTTTTTTTTATCGCTCAGGCTCGGAATTATGAGCCAGAATCGTGGTGGTAGCCCACTTGATCACCGCAAGTCACGTATTTTTAATATCTGTGGGACTTAAATATCTATTGCGCTATCCCAGTATAGCCTATAGATGAATTCTACCAGTTATATTATATGGATGCGAAACATGGACTCTTACTTTAAGGGAGGAAAGGAGATTACGAGTATTTGAGAATAAAGTTCTTAGGAAAATTTTTGGACCAAAGAGAGATGAACAGACAGGTGAATGGAGAAGACTACATAACAGTAAACTACATGGTCTTTATAGGGAGCCAGATATAATGAGAACAGTTAAGTCTCGTAGACTGCGATGGCAGAACGTGTGGCACGGATGGGGAATGAAAGACGTGCATGGAAGCTTCTTGTAGGAAAACAAGAGGGAAAATGCCCAGTTGGTAGACCAAGAATGAGGTGGGAAAATAACATTAATTGTGATTTGAGGGAAGTATATTATACAGGGAATGATTGAAAAACATTAGCTCAGGATAGGGATGTATGGAGAACTTATGTCTGCGCGGCCATGAACCTACGGGTTCGATAGTGCCAGTGAGGTAGTTAGTTAAAATTAATAGGTTGTCATGGGCTGGACACAGTATTCGTTTGGACAACAAAAAATTTACAATGAAGACCTAAATTAAGATGGGAGGATGGTATAATTCAAGGCATTAAGATTTTAAAAATAAAAAACTGGAAGAATAAAGTTCAGGACAGGGAAGTGTGGCATAAGCTTTTGAAGGCCGCCAAGGCCCACGTGAGGCTGTCCAGTCATTGATGATTATGACGATGATGATGATGATGATGATTTCATCGTCATAATAATCTATTCACGAATTTTGGTCATTTGTTGACCTGTTTCGGCCTCAATAGAAACAACATCCAAAAGTCTTTTCAGTGGACGTCCTGGTCTTCTTCTTCCTGCAGGTTCATAGCTCAACATATGTTTCAGTATCCTGTGATCATGATGATAATTTGCAAAACCAAACTATTTTTTTACACGCTTTATATTAGCTTGACCTGTATCTATCTATGTAACGGAATCTTTCAACACGATGTTCACCCACTTAAAAACATTGGATCGACTTGAAACTTTGTGTACTTGTAAAGGACCAATGACAATACAATAATTTCATTGTTTTTTTCTAAAATCATGGCTAGGATCAAGAGGACATCAAAAAAATAAAGACCGGTAAAATAGGTTGCGGACGTATCGACTTTTTAGTCTATCGTTGTGGTAGCTCAGTTGGGAGTGGTGGACTGTAGTGGTATATAATTTCAGTAATCCATAGGTCGCTAGTTCAAATCCGGCGGAGGATTTTTTTTTTTTAGAAGAGTATTACTTTTAGCTCATACTACAATAGTATCGAATTTAAAGATATGTACATTTTTAGAAAACCAAACTAAAAAATAAGAAAATAAATAATAGTTTAAAAAACTAAAACAACACGCTTTATTAGAAAACCGAACTAAAAAATGAAAAATAATTTTAATTTCCAACACGCTTGGGATAAAATTAAAATAGACATAAAAAAAATCATATCCAACACATCTAGAATAAAACTAGAGTTATCTACAAAAAGTTATTTTACCATCAAAAGCGTGGGGTGCTCTTTATCAATTAATATATTTGATAATAAACAGATATTGGTAAAAGTAAAGTTTCTAAGAAGAAAACGTAAAAACCATAAAAAGCACCCCACGCTTTTGATGTTAAAATTATTTTTTTTTTTTTGTAGATAACTCTAGTTTTATTCTAGATGTGTTGGAGATTTTTTTGTTGATCACTTTAAAGTTTTTATCCCAATCGTGTTGGAAAGTAAAATTATTTTTCTTTTTTAAGTTCTGTGGTCTAAAAGCGTTGTATGTTTAGTTTTTATTATTTTTTTAAACTCTTTTATATTACTTAACGACTGAGGATGAATGAAAGAATAGGTATTGAATCAATAAATGTAGATGAAATGTCAGGAATTGACAGGGTATTCGGGAAAAGAGAGACACCCAAGAAAAAACATTGGAACTCCTCGCTGTGGACCACCCCTTGGCGAAACAATTCCGGAACCATGCCAGGATTTTAAGCTCAAGATACCCTGTCACGTATGCACAAATGACGCTAGCCACGCTTCTACCTGAGACAACTAACTAGATCATAATAACTTAGATGTTATTAGATTAGTTTTTTGATGGACCATGAAACGAATTAGAAGACATAAAAGTTGTGATGACAAAAGCAAACATTAAAAGAGAGAGTTGTAGAGAAAAATTGTATTAACAATGGCTGCTATTGGATTTTATTTGATAGCCCTTTGTAATGATTCCGGTATTGCAGACACACTATTCAAATAAAACGGTTTCCAACTAATCTGGTGGGGAAACAATTGTCTTTCATCTTCCAAAACTTTATGCAAAACTTAGTCAGTTTCTTGGAGACAATCCCACGGCATACACAGAGGGACAAATATTTCGTATCTTGTTTTTGGCACAGATAAAGCACTGTGTGGCTTAGGAGCGCTAGGTATAATTATGGTTCGAATAACTCAGTGCCTAATTCTAAAGATCAATGGATTTTAAGGGCAAATTTCAACCTCCCTTCACACCCTTTCGAAAATCATATTACCCGAACAAACATTTTTGGAACAAATCTCTATACCCCCACCGCTTGAATCCACGGCTCTGAAGTTTAGGTTATACTTCAGGGGTAAAAGGGATAAAACATCGCCCTCTAACTTACTGCCCACATAAGGATCATGTAATATACCGTGGAGTGCAACGTCTGCCACTATTGAGACCAATCACTTAGCCTCTTGACGCAGCTAGTATGGTTTGAAATTGTCTGAGATGTTGTCCAGCCGTAACCTCTTGCTAACAGCAGTTATACAGCGGCCCCTCCCACTGAATATCCATATCGGCAACACTTGTAAAAATGTCAGAGCCGGAGAATCAGTGACTGGACTATAGTTTCAATTACTTGGGTTGTCACATTGCATATGACAAGGATAAATATATAAATAACAAGCTAGTTTACAGCTGGCTTAACTTGGGAGTAGAGAGATAGAGATATGGAGATACAAAGTACACTAAAATCCTTTGACCACTTTAGTCTAGATACGAAAGAAAGAATCCACCCTGTTGTCAGTTTTTCCTCTTCCCCTTTAACCCTATTAACATCTGGTGAAGAAACACTGACAACACCGGTGCGAGTGAGAGAGGTGAGTACAGTTATCTCGTTATACAAATTTCTAGTAAAGTTAAACCAGAGAGACTATAGCACAATTTCATAAAATCACAGGAATTATAGCTAAAACATTAAAGAAGAGCAGAAAAGGTACAAGTTTAAAATGTTGCAAGGTATGGCAGTTCCAGCATAGTTACATGGGAGAGAAACTTGGACACTGTTAAAGGAAGATTGGAATAAAATACAATCAGCAGAAATTACATTTTTAAGATCCATTAAGGGATGTTCTAAATTATATAAAATAAGAACCGAACACATCCGCAACGACTTCAATATATTTTCTTCTATAAAAAAATAGGATTTTAGAAGTAAATGGAATTCCCGTGTATTGTAGATGCTAACATTCTTCATTCCAAGAAGAGCCTATGTCTATAAAGTAACAGAAGGTCGGAGTTTAGGACGACCAAGGAAGCGTTGGAGAGAATCAATTTAACTGTAATAAAGGCCGGAACAGGAGATTCTCCTAAACCTTAAAGTGATGATGATTATGTTTGGAAGAATTGGTTTTTCCATATGCAGGAAGCCAAACCACTCTCCCATTGCTGAGACTAGGTTCTTGAGGCATATTGGCCTCATTCCTCCACTCAATCTTCCTACTGTCCTGGAGGGATTAATTTAATAATATTCTTGATTTTCTGTGAAGGAATATTAGGTAGAATT
This sequence comes from Diploptera punctata, assembly GCA_030220185.1. Lineage (NCBI taxonomy): Eukaryota > Metazoa > Arthropoda > Insecta > Blattodea > Blaberidae > Diploptera > Diploptera punctata. The sequence goes on from JASPKZ010000803.1 coordinate 1,265,190, forward strand.
ATGATGATCTTGAAGAAGATTTCCGGGCTGTAGGCCGTGGTCTCGAGGCTTGAAGTTCCCGACGTTTCGCCAGAGATTGCGTCTGGCATCTCAAGACAACACTTGAGGATTTGAACCTGCGACCCTCGGGACCAGAGGCAAGGAGCATAACCACTAGTCCACCGCGGTCTTTACTTTTTTAAATATCGATGTTCTAACATCGAGATCTTTTATGAACGATGTTGCATCCCTATCTGTAGGCAAATAAGCGTAACTAAATTATTCTTGGTCAAATAACTTCGGCAAGGGAGCACATCTACCTTACGTGATGATGTGTGAGTACAGACAGATAAAACAAACTTCTCAACACCAGCATCATGAAGGTGTAGAAAATAAAGTATCTTAAGAATAAACAAGTATTTTAACTTGTGAAATGATTTTTTTTTAATCTACTGCAGGAGAGCAGTTTTAATTCCAACAAGCCGCATGACTCTTATAATTCAATTACTATAATGACGTAATGCTTGGGCCTTATTACGTCATTAAGGCCAGTAGCTGTTTCGATTAACAGAGTTAATAAGATTACCTGATGGTACACTCATCTCCAAATAAACCAGCAACCAATCGAAGGGACTATTATTATGCTTTCAAGTCTTATACGAGAATTTTCCGAAGTCACTTTTATAATATCTATAATAAATAACTGTAGGCATTTTCCCTGACATCCGGTCTTTAGTGATGATGAAAGTGGTGCGCCAGGATAGTCTTTAATCCTAAACTTAACCTAAATTCCAGACCATGGGCAACCACATAATTCCCTTCAAGAAAAAATCCCTATAGTTTGACCGGGAATCGAACCCGGGACCTCATCAACAGTAGTCAGAAACGCTGTCCACTAGCCCATGAGACTGGTCTGTAATCTAATCTAGTTTTAATATAAAAATACAGTCACCAGTTTACATTGCACGGAGATGGAGTTACTTTACAGTGCACACACTGACGTCACAGTCAAATTTGCGTCAAGAGTTTGGAAAACACTGAACTGATGTGTGTAAACACTTGCAATGCTCTTTATCCATAACATGAGCTGGCAGCACTTGATACAACCATGTCTATCTCATCTCCTATCTCGGCACTTCAAACTGTATAAAAACTATGCATCGTATGGTCTTATGTGTACAATAATGTAAATAGCATTAAAAATATTAACAAATAATGGTTTTAGAAAAACTAAAACAACACACTATTGAGTAACACTAAGGAATTAGGACTGGAAGTAAATATCAATAAAACAAAATATGGCCACACGTAGAAATGCATTACATAATGGAAATGGACAGCTAATCAGGGAAATTTTGAGGAAGTTGCTGAATTCAAATACCTAGGAACAATAATCACAAATAGGAATGAGATGCACAAAGAAATTAAACATAGGCTCAATTCTGGAAATGCGTGCTATTATGCATTGCAGAGACTTTTGATGTCCCAACTCCTTTCAAAAAACGTCAAACTGAAAATATATAAAACTATTATTCTACCAGTTATATTATATGGGAGCCAAACATGGACTCTTACTTTAAGGGAGGAAATGAGACTACGAGTTTATGAGAATAAAGTTCTCAGGAAATTTTTTGGACCAAAGAGAGATGAACAGACAGGTGAATGGAGAAGACTACATAACAATAAACTACATTGTCTTTATAGGAAACCAGATATAATAAGAACAGTTAAGTCTCGTAGACTGCGTTGGGCAGGACATGTTGCGCGTATGGGGAATGAAAGACGTGCATGGAAGCTTCTTGTAGGAAAGTCAGAGGGAAAACACCCAGTTGGTAGACCAATAATGAGGTGGGAGAATAACATTAACTATAATTTGAGGGAAGTAGATTATACAGGGAATGATTGGAAGGCGTTAGCTCAGGATAGGGATGTATGGAGAGCTTATGTCCGCGCGGCCATGAACCTACGGGTTCGACAGTGCCAGTAAATAAGTAAGTAAGTAAGTAAAACAACACGCTTTATTAGAAAACCGAACTAAAAAATTAAAAATAATTTTAATTTCCAACACGCTTGGGATAAAATTAAAGTGGTCAACAAAAAATCATCTCCAGAACATCCAGAATAAAACTAGAGTTATCTACAAAAAAAAAATAATTTTACCATCAAAAGCGTGGGGTGTTTTTTTTTTTTTTTGCGTTTTCTTCTCAGAGACTTTACTTTTACCAATATCTGTTTATTATCAAATATATTAACTGATATAGAACACCCCACGCTTTTGATGGTAAAATTATTTTTTTTTGTAGATAACTCTAGTTTTATTCTAGATGTGTTGGAGATGATTTTTTGTTGACCACTTTAATTTTATCCCAAGCGTGTTGGAAATTAAAATTATTTTTCATTTTTTAGTTCGGTTTTCTAATAAAGCGTGTTGTTTTGGTTTTTTAACTGTTATTTATTTTTCATATTTTAGTTTGGTTTTCTAAAAATGTAAATATCTTTCAATTCGATACTATTGTAGAATGAGCTAAAAGTAATATTCTTCTAAAAATATCCTCCGGGCCGAATTTGAACCAGCGACCTATGGATTACTGAAATTATATACCAATATAGTCCACCACTCAACCAACTGAGCTACCACAACGATAGACTAAAAAGTCGATACGTCCGCAACCTATTATACCGGTCTATATTTCTTTGATGTCCTCATGATTCTGGACAGAATCTTAGAAAACGTTATGAATTATTGTATTGTCATTGGTCCTTTACAAGTATACAAAGTTTCAAGTCGATCCAATGTTTTTAAATGGGTGAAAATCGTGTTGAAAGATTCCGTTACATAGACAGATATAGGTCAAGCTAATATAAAGCGTGTAAAAATGATATTTTGAATATAGTTGAATTCCTCGTAATATTTGACATGATTAATTGCATGATTGAACTCCGTTCATACCCCGAGGGAACATGGGCGCTTCCTTAGTGGCAACTTTCCAGACGAAATTACTTACTTACTCACTTGCACTATAGAACCTGTAGGTTCATGTCCGCGCGGACATAAGCTCTCCATATATCCCTATCCTAAGCTAATGCTTTCCAATCATTCCCTGTATAATCTACTTCCCTCAAATGATAGTATACATTTTTGGTCTACCACCAGGGGAGTTTTCCCTCTGGTTTTCCTACAAGAAAGCTTCCATGCACGTCTTTCATTCCCGATACGTGACACATGCCCTGCTCATTGCACTCTACGAGACTTAACTGTTCATATTATATCTTGCTTCCTATAAAGACCATGTAGTTCACTGTTATGTATGCTTATTATCTATATATGTCAGTGAGTGATGTGGGGTTAGTACATGGCCTCGAGAAGACATCTAGTAGAAAACTAAGATATTACACGGATGGATGAAGATTGGAAAATTTTGCTGAGGTATTTTTATTCACAATATATATTCATATAAGGGGTTACGAGATCGTCAAAAACAAGTCAGTTGCTGCTATGGACACTTGGAGTGTCTAAACCACGTATTGTTTCCATAACACTTATAAAATGACTGAAAATTCTCAGAAATTGTTAAGAAACCATAGACATGATTCAGCCATTTGTTTTAGTAATTAACATCCGTAGATTTTCAATTTTTACGGTTGTTATGAAAACAATAAAAAAAATCGGAAAACCGCGATCGTGGTTTAGATTTCGGTTGAAAAATCCATCCTTGGAGTCTACATCGACATAAACAACAAAAACAACTTGTAGCAGAAGCTCATCCTGCTGCTGATGGAAGTTAACTTCCGAAAGGCCTCCAGATATTTTAAATATAATACTTTAACATAGTTGAGGACCACGGCACCTGCCAAAAAGGTACATACTTTATTTTTTTATCTTAAAACATACCATAAGCTTGCACGCTTCGTTCTGATATATGAATAAAATTTATTTATTTATATATTATTATTATTATTATTATTATTATTATTATTATCGTATCATTATTGTTATTACCCTATAAAATGTTGTTTGTACATGACATTTACATTGCTACATTTATTGTATCTTTAACTGTTTATAATTAGTATAGTGTATATCTATATCTGTCGAATATTTATTTGTATTTGTGCTGGTTGAGTGGAAGAGAGGGCCTTATGGCCTTAACTCTGCCAGAATAAATAAAGTATTATTATTATTATTATTATTATTATTATTATACAGAATTTTAATCTTTACACATATTGCTGTGCCTAAAGTTTTATTTTTCTTCTCCACTCGTCTCTCTCCATCCAAGTCCATGTCCTCCAGTCCTCTAGCTCTCGTTCCAGTTCTTATTTCCTGCATCCACGAGTTTCGAGGTCTTCCTCTCCTCCTCCTTCCAGGTGGATGTTTTCCTGGGTAATCTTTCTTCTTGCATTCGTCGTATGTGCCCATACCAATTTAATTGCTTATACCGTATATAATCTACTATTGAATAACCAATATTCATTTTTTTCTCTTATGACAGTATTTCTAATTTTTTCTAATTCTGAACATCTTGCTCCTCACCTCAAGAAATCCATTTCCATCGACATAAGTTTTTGTTCTAAGTTTTTGTTGAATTTCCAAACTTCAGCTCCACATGTGACAGTACTTCTCACTATTGAATTATATATTTGTAACTTATTTTTCCTGGTTATATGTCTGATCCATAAGACTCCATTCATCATTGCTGTTATTGTCTACCTTTATTTATTCTGTTCTTAATATCACTTTCTTGTTTATCCTCTTTATCTAATTTTACAAAGGGAAAAAAAATGAAAATGAAAATTTATAAGAGCATAATACAGAATATTTTGTCATATGGAAGTGAAACTTGGTCTCTGACGGAATAACAAAAGAATAAAATTAGAACAGTCGAATTTGATTATTTTAGATGAAGCCTCCAAAAAACAAGACAGGATAAAATAAATGAATTCCTTTGGAGAGAAATGAATGTCACCACATCTCTTGTTAAGAGGATTGAAAATCAAACGCTTAAATGATATGGCCATGTACAAAGAATGGAAAATGAAAGATGGCCAAAAATATATATACCAATGGTCACCCCCTGGAAGAAATAAACGTGGCAGACCTAGATGGAAATGGAAAACCTACGTCAGAACTATAATGGATGATAGGAATTTGGAAGAGGGAGATTGGAATGATAGAGATAAATGGAAACTGAAGACGGCAAACATATAAGTGGGGGAAAGCCGAAGAAGAGAAGAAGAGATCTAATTTTACTCCCAGATACTCAAATAAAATGACTATATAATAATGGAACACTATTTGGTGGAGTATCTTGACATTTGTGTCAGACTTGAATAGAAAGTAGACATGTTATAGCAATATTTTCTAGTGTACTCTAGTGGGCGTTACAGTTCTGTTAAGAATCAGGTCTACGTATCGCTTGGTCAGGTTGTACCTGTTGTCACCCCAACTCGTCCTTGACCCTTAGAAATGACATGCTTCAGTCTGTAAGTGAACTGAGCACAAAACATCCAGGCTGTTAACATCCAGATTACATTCTGCACACCAAGTAGTCTATTGTTCTCTCAACCTCTTGTACTTATTTCCTTCCTTCAGCATTCCGTTCAGGGGTACACAAACTATTGTCCTATTCTCAAGATTATCTAACTAACAAAAATAATTCGAACAAATGCAACAATTATTTACTAAGTTTTAATAATAAAAACGATAGAAATCGGCTCATTTTTATTACTTTTAGCGAATTTTGTAGAAATGAAGATATTGAGGATGTTCTCGTGAAAATATTTTGGAAGATTTTACAGAACTTCACCGACCGTCTAGTAAACACAAAAATGACCAAAATGTGTAGGTCTTTCACTGCAATCATAGCATTTTCATGCTATACTTTGCATGCTTTACTAGGGAATTTGTAGGTGTGGTAGCTTCCCGTTGCTTTCCACACCGGTGAAGGGTGATGATGATAATGATGATGTCCGGATGATTTTCGGGGACCGTTGGGCCCTAAGCATCCTGACATTTTCCCGAAAAAAACATCACCCAGAAGCCTGTCCAGACCGGGAATTGAACCCGGGCCCGCTGCGTGACAAGACAGCACGCTATATATATATATATATATATATATATATATATATATATATATATATGTATATGAATATGAAAGTTTTCTTGGGTTTTCCGCGTCTTGGATTCAAGTTCGGCCTCTGGCCACTGATTCCGACATTTCGGCATGATCCCACATGCCATTATCAAGGAATGATAAGTTCGAGTCACAGGTTTAGGTCTTATATAATAAAATGCATAGAGTTTTCGCTGGGGTCCGTTTCCGAAGACGTACACCCATCTAAGGTTTAGTACACAGATGTATTTTATTATAAAATACCTATACCTGTGACTCGACTTTTATCATTTCTTGATAATGACATGTGGGATTATGCCGAAATGTCGGAATCAGTGGCCAGAGGCCGAACTTGAATCCAAGACGCGGAAAACCCAAGAATACTTTCATATTCATAGTTATATCCGCGAAAATCTGCAATATAACATATATATAAGTTATATATATATATTAGCACAGTCACAATGTTTGATTAATCGAAACCAAACTTGGCATATAGCAAATCATTTCAAAAAAATATGGTGTCCCCGCATGTAATAACCCTTTTATTTAAGTCACTTTTTCTTATTTTATCTATTTGGGTAACTCTGCCTAAACGCCCCTAAAAATCCATTTCTGCAGAATTTAAGTATTTATTTATTGATTTTTTTTATTTCCAATGTTTCTGCACTATATGTCGTTTTCATCCTCATTAGAGTACAGTATTTAATTTTGTTTTTCTTCTGTAAATTATACCCTGATCCCCATAACACACCATTTCATGTTTATATCTTCATTTATCACCTCTTCCTATCTACGAGGCAGATGCAAAGGAAGACGATAAACTTGATGACTTGGTCAATGAAATGAAGGTGACTTACATAAAGTTTCATAAGAAAACGCTATCTAAACACAGATTTTTAAAACTTGATGTAACAATGGACATAGAGAAACTTCGAATAGAGGAAAAACTGAGTACAGTGACATCTAAAAAATTTCGGTTGTTTACGATGAACTACAATGAGCAAACTACAATGGTAGCGCTGTTTCGTACTAACAGAATATGTAACTAAATAAAACAAATGCAAGGCAGAAGGCGTGTTCACTCGGGATTATGGAAAATTAGCAATTTTGTAAATTTAAAATTTTAACTGCTATCCTTTCGTTCTATGTAGACAGTACTGTAAAAATTATATATTATCGAAAGTTGAAAATCTTTACTTAGATTTTATTTTACTCTAATTCATAAGTAAATTCAAACTTGTTTACGTTTTTAATGTGAATCTATTTTCAAAGATAAACCTACTAGAAGTGATAAAATTCTAAGATGTGTTAGGTTAGGAAGAATGATGTTAGTATACAGTCATTTCTAATAAACATTTTAAAAATGTGAGTGACTTTATAATGGATTTCAGATGTACGACATGGCTAAGGTTCTTTAATAAATATTGTATAAAATATGTATGTGAGAATAAGGCGGTAGGCCAATTGTACATATTTATTAAAAGAGCTCAAAATGCACATTTTTAAAATGTTAATAGACGAAAATAAATTAACATGTTTTATGTATTTCCATTCTTCCCTTCTGTTAAAATAAAAAAAAAAAATCTTTAGGTCTGAGAGGCTGGGTACAAATAATTCCATTATTTAAGATTAATTAAAATATTATTTATTCCTATAAAAGCTCAATTCCATGATTATTCATTAGATGGTGTAATATAATTATAATTCATAATTTTACCACCAGACGGTGCTGAATTTCATATTAGTACCAGAAAAAATCGAAAAAAAATTAGATGTCGTTAGTTGTTCTACACTAGCGCCGCTTGTAGCATGTACGCGAAACTTGTCCACTTTCTTCTCTGGTACTCTGTGACAATGGACCCAAGGACGATTTTAATTGTATGTATACTTAAAACTTCGTTTTACTGGAAGAGCCATTTTATTTTATCCAGAATACAAACAGAACATTTGAATTGCTAACATTTTACTTTGAAAGTAACTTTAAATCAAACCTGATGATCTATTACTTCAACTTGAATTGAAAGGAATTCTTTGAAGGAAGAACAAAATATAAAATAACAAAAAGCAATGCCTGTTCAATAATTGATCAAAAGAAATGTTTGAAAAACAACAAAGCAAAAAGGTAGTAAGAAGGGAAGTAGATTCTTGATTAGAGAGAAATTCCCTGCTCCATGCTTTACATTTCTTTTAAAGGTAGAAAGATTGCACCAACGAAAGAGCAAGTGATAGGAATAAAAAACTCTTTTCTTTCTAATAAAAATGTTAAAGGAATTATTTTCAAAATAAACTTCCATCTTCAATTCCCATAAATTAACTAAAAAAATTGTAGAATAATCTGAGAGATCGAAAGAATATAAGTGAAATGTCTGTGATGCAAGAATTGCGTATACTAAGATAAATATTTTCAAAGTTTAATTTATGATCCGATATTGCTGGAATATATATTATTGTTAATAGAAATACATTATATATATATATTGGAATTGGACAGGTGAAGAAAAAATTTTAATGAGGCAAATTTTGAGAAATGGCTGAATTCAAATACCTAGTAACAATAATCACAAATAGCAATGAGATGGACAATGAGATTAAACATAGGCTCCTTTCAAAAAACGTTAAACTGAAAATATATAAAACTATTATTCTACCAGTTATATTATATGGATGCGAAACATGGACTCTTACTTTAAGGGAGGAAAGGATATTACAAGTATTTGAGAATAAAGTACTTGGGAAAATGTTTGGACCAAAGAGAGATGAAGACAGGTGAATGGAGAAGACTAAATAACAATGAACTACATGGTCTTTATAGGAAGCCAGACATAATAAGAACAGTTAAGTCTCGTAGACTGCGATGGGCAGGACATGTTGCACGTATGGGGAATGAAAGACTTGCATGGAAGCTTCTTATAGGAAAGCCAGAGGGAAAACGCCCAGTTGGTAGACCAAGAATGAGGTGGGAGAATAACATCAACTATGATTTGAGGGAAATAAATTATACAGGGAATGATTGGAAAGCATTAGCTCAGGATAGGGATGTATGGAGAGCTTTCATGTCCGCGCGGCCATGAACCTACGGGTTCGATAGTGCCGGTGAGTAAGTAAGTAAGTTATTACATATAAATCCGGTCTCTACATGTGGTTGCAGAGAAATGAAATAAAATAAGTTAAAACATACCTTCTTAGGTAAGATCCGTCGTCCTCAACTTACAAAATGTGTATTCTTTATGCCTGTAGACCTTTCAGTCGTGACTCACGACAACACCACGTTACGACCAGCAGCATCTACCACCATACTAGATATTGTAGCGAACAAAGACCTGCTGAAGATGGAACGGATGTTCTGAAAGGCCTACAGGCGTAAAGAATACATATTTTATAAGTTGAGGACGACCGATCTTACCTAAGAAGGTATATTTTAACTTATTTTATTTTATGACTCTCCACCTCAACGGTTTTAACAATGAATTTTATTAGTAGAGAAAGAAATGTTGAATGGGCTTATATAAGGCTTTCCAAATATCCTTAAAACTGAAGTATGAATAAAATAGAAGTGGACACTGCTGATTGCGATAGAAGAAAGGAGTTGGTCAAGTAGAATTGTGCAGTGCAAACACGTAAAAACTTGCTAGTTTTTGGGGAGGAAAAAGAAAACAAAACATACACTCCAGTTCTCTCAAGTTCTGTATAGGTGACAGCACTGGGTTGCCCAAATAGAAAACTTTGCTACAAGCACCTTTAAGATAATATATCACAATCCGCACAGAAATAATTTTATCTAATACTAATATTCTTACTTCAGTACTTTATGATTTTACAAAAAAAATGAGGAAAGTGGAACATTACAGTTCTTTATACCGTAATATTAACAAAAAGTACCTGTTTAATTTGCAGGTAGCTAATATACATAATGCGGGCAGTTATAAAATTATTGGTTATACAGGATACGAACTAATCCAATGGGTCACTCCTTCAAATCCTGGTCGGATGACCAGAAATATTTGTCTAATTTTATTCAATGTAAGTAATCCATAACTTCATTTCAAATAACACTGAGAAACAAAAAATAAACTTTTTTTTGTCTCAAAAAGAAATATATATTTTTTCTCCTGAATTCAAATATGATATCGGTTTTTCTTCATCACGCAAGGTTTCCGAGAGACAGGCATTTATAATTTAAAACACTTTAATATTTTCTACATTCGTAACTACACAATATTCGAACATTCGGACTCAACTAGAAAGTAATAAATGACGACTTTCTGCTATATTTCGCCTGTGGAGCATCCCTCTTGATGGTCCAACAATAATCGGCCAGCATATTAGGATTCAATTTGCCTTGATATATCTTTTCCATAGCTGAAATATCCTGAGTTAGCTCATTTGGTTTTATTTTACAATGGACAAATGGATCAAAAAACGTTTATTTAAAAAATAATTATTTAAATCCATTAACTGAAATTGAAATAAAAAAACTGTAGGTGATGGAGAAATTCCGAATATATATTTGAAAAACGCATTAAGATAAAAACTGCATTAAGAACAATTAATGGTACTCATGAGACAAAAATCATGTTGACCAGTGTTATCCATAGGTAATTAAGGTACCATGCAGACGATCAGGATCAGAAAATGTTTACACATTATACGTTTAAGTTCGGAGGAGCATAAAACATAGACTACAAATTCATAAAAGACAATATTAACTGTCGCCAGTTTTTTATACAGGGTGAATTTTAATTACACCGACAAACTGCAGGAACTGATTCCTGACTATAAATGGAGGAAAAAATGTCCTATGAATAAGTGTCCATAAATGCATCGTTGCCACGGTAGATGGCACTGACGAATGGCATTCTCTCGGACAGCTTGCACCATACTCTTCTTGTTTTACTTGAGAATGTGCCTTTGGCAATAATACAGGTAATGTGGTTTCAGCATGATGGAGCGCCACCCCACTTATACGTTACAGTTCGCCGACACCTCAACAAAAACTTCCACAAGATAGGACGCGGAGCCCTGTTGCATGGTCTGCTAGATCACCGGACTTACGCCCTGGATTTATACCTGTGGGACATCTGAAAAGCATTGTTTATGCTGAACCAGTCCCTGATGTGCTTACCCTTCAACAGCGTGCCCACGTCGCCTGTGACGCTATTCGGAGAGAGGCCGGAACATGCAAAAGAGTGAGAGAATCCATAATACGACGTGTGAACGCGTGCATTGCATCCCATGGAGGCCACTTTGAAAATCTGTTGTGACGTGAATGCAATTATGCTATGTACTGTGAGCCGGAACGATTTGTTGTCGTTGCATGCACATCCTTAAATTCGGACACATGTTTATAGGATCTTTTCTGCTTCATTTTCAGTCAGAAATCAGTCCCTGAAGTTTGTCGGTGTAACTACTTCAACGTGTTCATAATTCTTGCGCACGTTTTATTTGTGGTATTCGCAAATTTGACCATGTTACACCGTCCCTGGAACAATTATCGTGGCTTCGTCTAAGAGATCGTAGAACTGTCCATTCACTATCCCTTCTCTATAAAATCCTTCACACATCATCGCCTAATTATTTATCACGCAGCTTCATCAGACTATCCGACACACATAATCTTGACACTCGATCCCATCAGCACATTGTCCTTTATATCCCGCCTCATCACACTGTAGCCTATATTGTTCATTATGTTTTACGGTCTCACTTACCAAAACATGGAATTCCCTTCCGCCCTATGTCAGAGACTGTCAAACTATAACATCCTTCAAAAATAAACTAAAGAATTATTTAATAACAAACAAACTTATACACCTCACTGATAGTATACTTTTAACAATTAATACATTTTTTTATATATGAAAATAATGTTAAGATTAACAAATATTTTCTTTTGTTTTGTTTTAAATATTGTATAATCGTAAAATTAGTTTTCTATATCTCATTATTTTTCTTTGCTTTATGTATACATTAGACAGGGACAATTTAATATGCCTTGCTTGTATACATTTTATTATTATTTTTAGTCTTAATTTTAACTAACATTAACTGGTTACATTATAGATCGTAATATAATAGATATAATCTTTTTGGTCAAATTTTTATTTAGTATTTAATATTAGAGTTCATTGTGATTGTTATATTCTGATGTAATATATGTTTGCCCTGGTGAGTGGAAGAGAAGGCCACATGACCTTAACTCCACCAGGCTAAATAAATAAATCTAAATCTAAATAAAATCTATTGTTCACCCTGAGGGTAATAGAAAATGTTCATACAATAAAATTTAAGATAAACGAGACTGTAGCAGGTTAAATAAAAATACGCTTATTCTTGAACGTTTTAAATATTTTTTCTTAATTAAAGTAACTTACAAGTTTTCACAACATTAAATTAAATTAAATTCCAGAATTGGAATTGAATAACTAGACATTTTAAAGCACCCTGTATGATATTGTGCAGAAGAAAGAAAATTGTTCTGGTGATAGGGTAAACGCCTTACAATTACAATGGAATATATTAAACAATTTCTTAACTTAAAGAATACATTATGCGTTTCACGAAAGGAAGAAAGAAGTTTTTTGTAGTCATGAATTCATCTTCCTTTACTTTCGCAGAATAACAAAACTGAGGGAATTATTAACTTCTTAAAACGGCGCGACGTCTGCTATGGTTTCAAGTTTCCAGTTAAATCTTCTTTAAAAACTCTGTGAGCAGAATTGTTACGAGGAAGCAGCTGAGAAGATAAATGGAAAGTAACTTGTAATAAAAATATTATATCATTGATTCTAATTGCATGGTATTATTTATAATTTTGCGTTATTTAAGGGTTGCAAGGGATAGTGACGTGCATTTCATCACCTCTCCTATCCAAATCCCATCTTCAACCTGCTCGTGGTGCAATCTGCTACACTCAGATTCAACCCAGGAAGTTACTGTGTGTTTGGAATAAAGAGTTGGGTTGTCATTTTAACAGTATTTTCTTAAGAGAAACCCTTATATAATACTGAAGATTGCATAACAGCAGGTACATAGTTGTAAGTTGTAGCCGTCCACGCCACCCCCTCTTAAAGAAAAAAACAGTTACAACTTGTCACTGAGCTCATGCGGAACTGTACTATCCTGTGTGAAAGTGTCGACTCTCATATTTACTATAAAACTAGTTTGCATGCCGTAAAAGAAAAACTATGTTTTTTAAATGTATAGTACATACATTTAGAAAAAGTACTGCTAACCTTGCCTCTCCACCCTCCCTAAACAAACAAATACCGTTATTATGATTTTGTCAACATCTGCCCTCTGTACATAGGCGGACACTGGTTCAGCCCATAACGTATGTAGTAACTTCCTGGGTTGAATTAGAGTGTATTACTAATGAGTAGACCTAGGGTTTTTATGACCTTAAAAACACCGAAAGTCGGCCGCGGTGCACTAGTGGTTATGCTCCTTGCCTCTGGTCCCGAGGGTCGCGGGTTCAAACCCGGCCGGGGTCGATGGATTTTTTTAGGATGGAAAAATCCAAGGAGCAAGTCCTCCAGGATGGACTTTAAGCCGTCGGTCCCGAGTCTGAAGATTTTCAGGCTCGTAAAAGATCCTTAAGCCTGAATGAACAGGCCTCTAAGCAAAATTTACCGAATTTTCCCGTCCAGAGGCAAGGAACTTAACCACTAGTCCACCGCGGCTGATTAGCATGATTCTTGGGATTCTATTATTCTCCATCCTCTTCAGATGTCCATACCATTTCAATCTTCGTTCCTCTATTACTTCTCTAATATTATGTTTATCATCATCATAGTACATTCACAAATTTAGGCCATTTGTTGACCTGTTTCGGCCTCAAGAGAAACACCATCCAAAAGTCTTTTGAGTGGACGTCCTGGTCTTCTTCTTCCTGCAGGTTGATATCTTAACATTTGTTTGGGTATTCTGTGATCTTCCATTCGATGAACATGTTGCATCCATCTTGACTTATAATCAGAAATTTTGTTTTCTAAAGGTTCCATGTGTAATTCTTCTAAGATGTCTTCATTTTTTTTTTTGTGATCTAGTAGTGTGTATCCTGCAGTCCTCCGAAGGTATCTGATTTCAGCAGATCTAAGTCTCTGTATATCCTTCTTCATTATTTCTCTAACTTCAGTTGTTGTAATTTTATCTGTACGGATTTCACTTCTTTAGGCCATTTAGCAACCTGGAGGACCAGGTTGTTTTCGAGGTTTTCTTCCCTTAGTCTTTGACGAACCAAATCCACCTACAAGGCAGCAGTGTGCGAGCTGAACTTAGGTTTTTTAACGAGGTTGTTACTCCTCCCCCTCACCCTTTTTCAACCTGGTTTGGAACAGGTTTCGGCGGGTTAATAAGAAGATACTTGCTACAAATTTTGCAGGGTCTGTATTAGAGTATTGGACGTATTCTATATAAATATGGTGTTTTTTTTTTTCGTTTCTTTTTCGAGGTGTTTTTTACTAAAGTAGCTAATTTACATGAGAGCGATACTTGAGTTGAAAAAGTGACAGCACGAAATAAAGGTCAGAGCTGCTATGATGACGCTTTGAATTTGTCAGCTCTTGTTCTATGCTAACTTCAATGACTCTTGACAGCTACATTCTCGGCTTCCTGAAGTCCATTACTGAAACGAAACCGCTGAAAAGGATTTCAGTGAGTGGAGTGAGAACGAAAAATAAAAAAAAACTGCTTCACAAGCTACAGCAAGGCCACTTTTTATTTTATCATTATTACATTTCTCTTTTCTCTTCCAATTCTGTTTTTGACTCAAATCATATTAATTCTAGCTTCTAATGTTTTTTCCTGCTTGATACAATTCTAGAAAATGCCAATTAAGTTACATAACGTAAAAAAAATTAATAAAGTCATTTTTATATATCCATATCAAACAGTAGGGTGCCTAAAAAGCAGTGCTGCTAAATAAAATATCATTGTATTATACTGATAAGGTCCACCGCTGTGGTCTCGAGGTAGCGTGCTGCCTTGTCACGCAGCGGGCCAGGGTTCGATCCCGGTCGGGGCAGTTTTTCTGGGTGAGGTTTTTATTGGGGTTTTTCCTCACCTGTAAGACAAATGTCAGGAAAACTTTAAGGCCCAAACGGTCCCCTAAATCATATGGCCATCATCATCATTCACCGGTGTGGAAAGCAACGGCAAGCTACCACACTTACAATTCCCTAGTAAAGCTGCAAAGCATAGCATGAAAATGCTATGATTGCAGTGAAGGACCTGCCCTCGGGCAGAATTACTATGGATATAGGCATATATATATATATATATATATGTTATAATTAAATGTTTAACACCGAGCAATGCAAACTTAATATGGTATGATAAGAAAAATAAATGCCTGGACGGGATTCGAACCCGGATCTCTGAGACTGTACCTCAGTGTGACATCCATTACACCACCAGGCGAATCCAATTCAAGCATTCATCTTTCTTATATATATATATGTATTATATTCTCCATTATTACTAGATGTCGCGAAAACTCAGTCTTCACTGGTGGGTTCGAATCCCGTCCACGCATTTATTTGTCTTATCATACCATATATATATATATATATATATATATATACTTACTTACTTACTCACTGGCACTATCTAACCCGTAGGTTCATGGCCGCGCGGACATAAGCTCTCCATACATCCCTATCCAGAGCTAATGCTTTCCAATCATTCCCTGTATAATCTACTTCCCTCAAATCATAGTTAATGTTATTCTCCCACCTCATTCTTGGTCTACCAACTGGGCGTTTTCCCTCTGGCTTTCCTACAAGAAGCTTCCATGCACGTCTTTCATTCCCCAGACGCGCAACATGTCCTGCCCATCGCAGTCTACGATAATTTACTGTTCTTATTATATCTGGATTCCTATAAAGACCAAGTAGTTCATTGTTATGTAGTCTTCTCCATTCACCTGTCTGTTCACCTCTCTTTGGTCCAAAAATGTTCCTAAGAACTTTATTCTCAAATACTCGTAATATCCTTTCCTCCCTTAAAGTAAGAGTCCAATGTTTCGCACCCATATAATATAACTGATAGAATAATAGTTTTATATATTTTCAGCTTAACGTTTTTTGAAAGGAGTTGGGACATCAAAAGTCTCTGCAATGCATAATAGCATGGATTTCCAGAATTGAGGCTATATATATATGTATATAGATAATCACATAGACGGATATATATATATATATATATATATTAATAAGGTTTATACATACTTATTCGGATCTTCTAACATCTGGAAACATGTAATTGTTCTAATTTCTAGTCAATTGTTGCTAATCCTCTCCGTCATTAAATTTCCCGTCTTCTATATAATTTCCCTCAACGCTGTTTAATTCAGTTGAGACGTAACCGTCCTCTCTTCATTTTCCAGGTGGTAAAAAATACGATATTATATACATCCCTTAATGATATACGTAGGTCCCTGTATTTATTTCTAAACAAAAACCAAGATTACCTTTTGTTGATGTGAACCTTAGAGAGGAAATAAGGAATTAATTTCCATCTGGTGTATCGACAGTTGAAAGGCACGGGTCTTAAAAGCAAGAAGTTTCATTAAAGCTTCTAAGTGCAAACATGTGAACCTCCCGACATCTTGACAAACAAATGACGAGCGCTCCAACAAGAACCTCATTTCTAGCACTCGTAGCAAAAACCAAAACACTATCGCTTCCAAAGATTTACGTATTTCAATTTATTCATTTCATAATATACCCAAGGCTTCAGGTGCGGCGGGATGGCATCTCTGTATTCTTTTAGACCAGGGGTAACCAAACTACGGCCAGCGGGCCGGATACAACCCTCCACCACTTTCTATGCTACCCTGTAGGTCAGTAGCATTGTTATAAATTAAAATGTGCTAAGGGTAGTTTTATACGTAATACTAGTCTATCAGTAATTGAACAAGAACGTATGAAATATGTTATAACAACATAACAAGAAACATAGCAAATCAACACATGCTTATAATAATAATAATAATAATAATAATAATAATAATAATAATAATAATAATAATAGTAGTAATAATAATAATGTTTATTTAATAATAATAATAAACAAAATTTCTGATTATAAGTCAAGATGGATACAACATGTTCATCGAATGGAAGATCACAGAATACCCAAACAAATGTTAAGATATCAACCTGCAGGAAGAAGAAGACAGGACGTCCACTCAAAATACTTTTGGATGGTGTTTCTCTTGAGGCCGAAACAGGTCAACAAATGGCCTAAATTCGTTAATGTACTATGATGATGATGATGATGATGATGATGATGATGATAATAATACTTTATTTATTCTGGCAGAGTTAAGCCCATAAGGCCCTCTCTTCCACTCAACCAGCACAAATACAAATAAATATTTGACAAATAAAGATATACACTATACTAATTATAAACAGTTAAATATATAATAAATGTAGCAATGTAAATGTCATGTACAAACAACATTTTATAGGCTAATAACATTAATGATACGATAATAATAATAATAATAATAATAATAATAATAATAATAATAATAATAATAATAATAATAATAATAATAATAATAATAATATGATACATTATACGAGAAACACCAATTAATATATATATATATATATATATATATATCTTACACTGGATAATAATGAAGTCGAGTTTAGAGCAAATATAAATTCAGATTTCTTTTAAAAGATGCCAATGTCCGGCAGCCCCTTATTTCTTGTGGTAGGGAATTCCAGTTGCGAGAAGTGGAGATGGTATATGACATGGAGTGATGTGATGTCCTATGTTGCGGTATATTAAGCAAGAGGCTATGTTGTGATCTTGTGTTTAAGTTATGGTTTGAGGATAGATACTGGAAACGGGATGATAAATAATTGAGAATCGAGGTATGTACAGATTTGTAATGTTTACACATCTTTCTGTGCCTAAAGTTTTATTTTCCTTCTCCACTCGTCTCTATCCATCCACTCCATGTCCTCCAGTCCTCTTTCCAGTTCTTATTTCTTGCATACACGAGTTTCGAGGCTTTCCTTTACTTCTTCCAGGTTGACACCATTCCAATGTTTTTCTGGGTAACCTTTCTTCTTGCATTCGTCGTACATGTCCATACCAATTTAATTGCTTGTATAATATCGGCCGCGGTGGACTAGTGGTTAAGCTCGGATGGAAAAATCCATGGAGCTAGTCCTCCGGGAGGGACTTTAAGCCGTGGGTCCCGATTCTGAAGATTTTCAGGCTCGTAAAATATCTTAAGCCTGAATGAAAAGTCATCTAAGCAAAATTTACTGAATTTTCCCTTCCTAGTACTACCTTGGTTTCCTAGATGTCAGTATGAGGCGGAACGCTGACCACGGACCACTCAAATGACATCTAAATCTATGTTAAGGGAAACATGGACTTACAAGATACAAAAAGATCTTATATAATCTACTATTGAATATCTAATAGTCCCGCGCCGTAGCCGAGCGGTTAAGGTAGGAAGCCTTGGCGCAGAGCTACGGGACTTGCGCTGGTTCGAGTCTCCATGGGGGAAGAAATTTTCTCATGGTATTTCGGCCAGTATGGGACCGGTGCCCACCCAGCAACGTGAGACAATTGGGTAGCTACAATAAGTAGAGGCTCCAGGTTGAGGAACCAGCTATAACGGCTGGGGGACTCGACATGCTAACCACATGTCACCCCTACACTGGCTGTTGATCATCTACCTCTGTGATTGACACATGTGGATGTGAAGGGCCAGCAGCCGGCTGGTAAAAGGGCAACCGCTGAAAAGTGGAAAGACCCTCAATCGGAATATCTAATAGCCTATTCATTTTTTTCTCGTATGACAGTATTTCTCTTTCTTTTTTTCTTTTTTTTTTTTGTGATTTTGAACATCGTGCTGCTCTCCTTATGAAATCCATTTCGATCGATAAGTTTTTATTCTAAGTTTTTGTTGAATTTCCAAACTTCAGCTCCACATGTGACAGTACTTCTCACTATTGAATTATATATTTGTAACTTATCTTTTCTGTACTGTATTTATTTCATAATAATAATAATAAGTGACATTGATTCAAAATTACAAAAATATAATAAAATGAATGGGGTAATACGAAGACATTTTGGTAAACAGATGAGGACAGAGACAAAACTAAGATTACATAACATCACATCAAAAGCTGCTCTAAAATACGGAAGTGAAATTTGGATTTTAAATAAAAGAAACTCTCATAAACTTCAAGTAAGCCAAATGCGCTTCTTACGATCATTGTTAGGAGTTAATAGACTGGATCACCAAAGGAACACTATTATCAGAGGAAAACTTGGAGTAACAAGTGTAAATGAAGATATACAAAGATACCAACAAGAATGGAAAAATCGTCTGAGGAGAATGGCAAGAAATAGACTTCCAAAATTGGCATTACAATATACCCCAACTGGACATAGGGACCAAGGAAGACCAAAACATCGGTGGAAAGATCAAGACCATCTTCGCTAGGTTTACCGTACAGGCCACATGGCCTAAAACGAATTTGTTCATGATGATGATGATGATGATGATAATAATAATAATAATAATAATAATAATAATAATAATAATAATAATAATAATAATAATAATAATAATAATAATGTGTCCATACCATTTCAAACGTTTTTCTAATCTAAGAATATAAAATATACTAATATAAGAAGCACATATATTATATACTTATTAGATTGAGAATCTTTACTTAAAATATGCACATTTATATTATCTCCATTCTGTATGTAAGACACATATTTTAAAATTCGAATCTGATCATGTTTTCAGGTCATGCGGAAAACTGCAATCAAGAAGCACTTTCCAGTACACCATTTCTACCTGACATGGTGTATCAAATGGGAACAGCTTTCATCAGCTCTCTTCAATTCTTACATCCATTCAGAATTCTTCATTTTATTTCTGAATGTCTCCATCACTTCAACGCATTCACAACAAGTAAGTTTGAATATTACGTTACTCATTGTTTTTTCAACGAAGTTCGCTAAAACTTCAGATTATTGCTGTCGTGAATCAAATCTGGGCGCAAAAGGATCGATAAGATTTATTCAGAGGTCTCTTATTATAACCATAAATGTCTTTACGTAGTAATATAAAAAATCCAAGGAACAAGACCTCCGAGAGGGCGAATCAAGATGTAGATCCCCCGAATCGAAATGTTTTAGGGCTCGTAAAAATTTATGTTTTTTTCCAGGAATAGATCAATGCGATCTGTTTCGGTTTCAAGTCCATCGTTTCCTTGGCTGTCCCAAAAATAATTTTCTTTGCGGATTGCAGGTGTTGATGATCATTTTGGGTAATCTTGTATAGTCCATTCTGTGTAAATGTTATTTCCATCGGTATTTGTGCTCTTACAGTTTATCGAGTATTGAAAATATTTCCAGTTAATTTCTTATTGACTCATTACGTAGTCTATCTATACTGTACATTATTTTACGCAAATTAAAACAATTCATTTCAGTGGCTTGAATGTGTGAGATATATTGTTTCGTAAGTACCCAAGATTCTCTAATTCTCGCACCTTGGGAAGAAGACAGCCACAAGTGTAAAAAATTGAGTTCCGAGTTATTAACAATTAAAGTTTTAACAAAGGTATAGTACATACACTATGTGATATGGACAAAATTCCATCCTGTCTCCATTTTCTTGCACAAGACTTGTGACCATAAAGAAATAAATTTGTAACTATTTTCTTTTAACAGATACTGGTCTTAACTCAAATTATGTCATTATTACACTTGTGGCCCTCTTCTTCCCAAGGTGCGATATGTATATAAAATTAAACAAAGGAAATAAAATACTAATATGAGTGTCAAAAGAATTTCAAATACCTAGGAAAAATAATCACAAATAGGAATGAGATGCACAATGAAATTAAACATAGGCTCAATTCTGGAAATGCATGCTATTATGCATTACAGAGACTCTTGACTTCCCAACTTCTTTCAAAAAACGTAAAAATGAAAATATATAAAACTATTATTCTACCAGTTATCTTATACGGATGCGAAACATGGACTCTTACTTTAAGGGAGGAAAGGAGATTACAAGTATTTGAGAATAAAGTTCTTAGGAAAATTTTTTGGACCAAAGAGAGATGAACAGACAGGTTAATGGAGAAGACTTTATAACAGTGAACTACATGGTGTTTATAGAAAGCCAGATATAAAAAAGAATAGTTAAGTGTCGTAGACTGCGATGGGCAGGACATGTGGCACGAATGGGGTAAGAAAGACGTGCATAGAAGCTTCTTGTAGGAAAACCAGAAGGAAAACGCCCAGTTGGTAGACCAAGAATGGGTGGGAGAATAACAATAACTATGATTTGAGGAAAGTAGATTATACAGAGAATGATTGGAAAGCATTAGCTCGTGATAGGGATGTATGGAGAGCTTATGTCCGCGCGGCCATGAACCTGCGGGTTCGATAGTGCCAGTGAGTTAGTTAGTTTAAAGAATTTACTTAATGAGAAAATAACAATGATATAAAGTGATTTATTGTTTGCAGAGGCGCTGAGTAACATGTCATTAATTTTTAACATCAACACCCTGTCTCAGCGGTCTTGTGCCCCGTGAAGTAACGTATTTAACGCTTGCATCTTGTAACAAAACTTCAACGTGGCTTAATAACATCTGACAAAATTTAAGAGTAACAAGGAACCTCTTAATGGATTATTTTCATGCGCTATTCTGTACGATAATAACACAATATAATAATAATAATAATAATAATAATAATAATAATAATAATAATAATAATAATAATAATAATAATAATAATAATAATAATAATAATAATAATAATAATAGCTTTATTTTACCTGGCAGAGTTAAGGCCTTAAGGCCTTGTCTACCACTCAACCAGGTTTAAAAAAATACAAACAAAAAATAGTCTTAAATCTAAATTACAATATATAGGCCTATATAAACGATTACAAGTTATGAATACAATACAATTAATATTTATAATGTATTTTGATTTACTCTAAATTTAACGAATTAAATATATAATATGTACAAGATATATAAAAAACGAGGAAAAGATTAATGGCATAGTATAAAATTAAATAAATAGAGAAAAATTAATTATTAGACAACAGGTAACTGTATAAGCGTGACTTAAAGGTACCAAGTGTGCGGCAACCCCTGATATCTTGAGGAAGGAGATTCCAGGAGCGGGCGGAGGCTACTGTGAAGGAAGTAGAATAGGAGGAAGTGCTATGAAGAGGAATTGTTAGCAGACTGCTATCTTGTGATTTAGTGTCAATATTGTGGTAAGAGGATAACTTCTCAAATCTGGACGCCAGGTAAGTAGGGATGTAGGAATTCAGAAGCTTGAAAAGTAGTGAAAGAGAGTGCAATTTACGTCTGTCAGTAAGACGGAGCCAAGAGAGGTTATTAAAGTGTTCGGAAATATGGTCATAACGGCGGATATTGAAAATGAATCGAACGCAAGCATTATGAACACGCTGCAGTCTCTGCGACAAGTCATGGTTTAGATCATTATATATAATGTCACAATAATCGAAGTGTGGTAACACAAGATTCTGCACTCCCTGGATATTTCCTCTTATAATAATAATAATAATAATAATAATAATAATAATAATAATAATAATAATAATAATATACCTGGAAACCAAATATGGAAAAATTAAACGAGTTTCACAATTTAAATATCTTGGTGAAATAATTCAGGAAAATGGAATTGAAACTAAAGCCAATAAAAGTAGATGCCAAAAAATAGAAACAGCATTTCAGCTTACTCACAACACTTATAATAAAAAATGCATATCTTTACATACAAAATTACGACACTATAACACTGTAATTAAACCAGAGTGCCTCTATGGAGCAGAAACATTAATTTTGAACAGAAAAAAGATACCGAAAATACAGTGAAAAAAGAATGCAAAATTATAAGAAAAGTTTTAGGTCCACAAGTCATAGGTGAAGCATTTAGACTCATAAGTAAAAAGGAAATAAAAATATATACAGACATTCATATTGATATTAGAAAACGAAGGTTAAAATTTTATGGCCATATTAAACGAATGAACTCAAATAGGCCTACAAAACAGATAATGGAATTCTATGAAAACAGAAGTAAAGCTCCAGTGGATACTATGAAGTGGATTGATGAAGTAAAAAAGGACTTAAAATTGGCAGGAATTACTAAAAAAGATATCCCAAACAGAGATTTATTTAGAATTAAGGTGAATACGTGGCAAGTTTGCCAAGAGGACAAACCGAAGAAAAAAACTGGAACAACTTGGACAGATGATAGAAAACAAGCTCATAGCAAATGAATGAAAGAAATTTTGGCTCAAAGGAAACGCCTCTAAGTACTTTGCGTAGTCCTACATGGGCTCATCCGCAATCAAAAAAATAATAATAACACTCAGCAACAAAAAATAAACTTTTTGTCTCAGAAAGAAGAAATGTGATTCTGATAGTATTTTTTCTCCTGAATTCAAATATGATTCTCCATCATGCAAGATTTCCGAGAGACAGGCATTTATAATTTCAAACATTTTAATATTTTCTAAATTCGTAAGTACACAATATTCGAATATTCGGACTCGCATAGAAAGTAAGAAATGACGATTTTCTGCTATATTTCGCCTGTGGAGCATCCCTCTTGATGGTTCAACAATAATCGGCCAGCATATTAGGAATCCATTTGTCTTCATATCTCTTTTCCATAGCTGAGATCTCCTGAGTTAGCTCATTTGGTTTTATTTTACAATGAACAAATGAACGAAAAAACGTTTATTAAAAAATAACCATTTAAATCCATTAACTGAAATTGAAATAAAAAAAACTGTGGGTGATGGAGAAATGCCGAATACATATTTGAAAACACGATAAAAATTGCTTTAATTACAACTATTGGTACTCATGAGACAAAAATCATGTTGACCAGTGTTATTGATCTAATAACTTCAATTCTGGTAATCGTTGCGTAAGAGCGGTGAATAAAAGTATAACTTCTAGATACATATCTAACTAACTCAACTAAATCACTGGCACTATCGAACCCGTAGGTTCATGGCCGCGCGGACATAAGCTCTCCATACATCCCTATCTTGAGCTAATGTTTTCCAATCATTCCTTGTATAATCTACTTCCCTCAAATCATAGTTAAGGCTATTCTCCCATCTCATTCTTGGTCTACCAACTGGGCGTTTTCCCTCTGGTTTTCCTACAAGAATCTTCCATGCACGTCTTTCAATTCGTGCCACATGTCCTTCCCATCGCAGTCTATGAGACTTAACTGTTCTCATTATATCTGGCTTGCTATAAAGACCACGTAATTCACTGTTATGCAGTCTTCTCCATTCACCTGTCTGCTCATCTCTCTTTGGTCCAAAAATTTTCCTAAGAACTTTATTCTCAAATACTTGTAATCTCCTTTTCTGCCTTAAAGTAAGAGTCCATGTTTCGCATCCATATAATATAACTGGTAGAATAATAGTTTTATATATTTTCACTTTAACGTTTTTTTTTTAGGAATTGGGACATCAAGAGTCTCTGCAATGCATATTAGCATGCATTTCCAGAATTGAGCCTATGTTTAATTTCTTTGTGCATCTCATTCCTATTTGTGATTATTGTTCCTAGGTATTTGAATTCAGCCATCTCCTCAAAATGTCCCTCATTTGTCATCAGCTGTCCATTTCCATTATATAATGTATTTTTATGTGTGACCATATATTTAGTTTTATTGATATGTGTTGGCCTTTAGTATCTCCTCGCTATCAACTATAAAAATAATTATGATATCTTAATATATAAAAATTACGTGTCACGTTGTTTGTCCGCGATGGAATCCTAAACTACTGAACCGATTTTAATAAAATTTTGCACACTGTGTGCAGTTTGTTCCAACTTGAGACTTAGGGTAGTTTATAACTAAATTTATAGTCGCATTATTTTTTTTTGCAAATTACTTGTTTATTATTTAACAAAGAGTTATAATTATCTGTGAGTTCCATACGATTCTAACAGATGGTGGTGTAATTATCTGTGAGTTCCATACGATTCTAACAGATTGCGGTATAAGGTAATTTGGTAAGGTAATTGGTTTATTATTTAACAAAGAGAGATCCAGATGGCTGTGATTTTTGTTGCAACCGCGAATTTCAATTGAATTACAAATATTGATTATTTCATAATTTAAGTGTGTTCAGTGTTTATTTTATTTTCAATATTATTAATTTCGTGTGTAAGTATTAGTTTTAAGTAATCTGGCTGAAAGACAGCAACTTAATTTAAATTTTTAACGTATACCTTAGCCACAGCAACGCGTGGCCGGGACTTCTAGTAAACTTATAATTAATTATTTTTCTTCTTACTTATTCAACTAAACATAAAAACACATTTAATTTATTTAGGCGTAGCAATGTTTGCCGGGTAATGGCTAGTTTAGTATAAATATTTAAGTGGTAGAGATTCCTTTACTAATATCTTTGGGTGGTAAGATCCCATCATTGTGTAGGAAATGTAAGGTATTGAGTGATGCTACTTGGAGGGGTATTGTTGTGAGGGGTTGAAAACAAACAATGCGTTGTAAACATTGGGATTCTCGCCACTAATGGATGTGCCAAACTTCCATTATCGTCTCACAGAATGTACTACATGTTTGCGCTTTCTTTCTGACATACAATATAGAAAGTCCATCGGCACACTGTAATTAATAGCTTTTTCACGTATTACTGTTTTGAGACCTTAAGTAAAAACACTTCGCTTATATCTCACGGATTTTTGGCCCAACGTTATGGAACATATTAAGTGAAAAAGGAATTCCACTACACTTGATAACAGTAATTAAGAAAATGTATGAGAAAACAAAAATAAAAATAAATCAAAGGGAACCAATACATATAACAGGAGGAGTTAGACAACGTTGTCCACTATCAACCACTCTTTTTAACATTTATTTCGACGACATGGTAGGATCAAGGAAGCAAATGACGACTGGGGAAATTAACTTAGGAAATATAGTAATAAAAACAGTAGCCTTTGCAGATGACCAGATTTTAATAGCAAAAACAGAAGACGAACTACAAATAATGCTATATTAACTAAATAAAATATTTTAAAAAATACAACATGGAAATATCCTCACAAAAATAAAAAAACAATGGCCTTCAAGGGCGCTCATCCAGTTCGGACAAAGATAATATTAGAAAATAAACCAATAGAACAAGTAGTAACATATAACTTCCTAGGTTGCGAAATATCATACACAGCAGAAACAGATATAAATAACAAACTAAATAAGTTTAATTATATAACAGGTACATTAAAAAGAACTTTGAAAAATAAAGCCAGGAAAGACTCTATAATGAAATTATACAAGAAAATGGCAGTGCCTATTATTACTTATGGATCCGAAACATGGACAGTGACAACACAACAATCTTCCAGGATACAAGCTGCTGAAATGAGATTCCTCAGACCAATAGCAGGATGTCAAAGAACAGACAAAAAACATAACACAGAAATAAGACAAAAACTAAAAGAGAGGAATTAAACTCAGCAATAGATAAATACAGAACAAACTGGAAAGAACACTCGGCAAGGATGACAGAGAATAGAATACCAAAAGCAGCATACAACTATTCACCACGAGGAAGAAGAAGTTTGGGAAGACCAAGGAAAAGATGGAAAGAGCAGCAATTTTGAGCCGGAACAGGCTAGTAAATAAGCCTAAACCGTGAAGAAGAAGAAGAAGAAGAAGAAGAAGGATTTTTGGTCAGTAAATTGGACCCTTAAGGACGGACAACGTAAAACCTTTGCAATACGCAAAAGAAAAATGGAGAGGAAAATACTTAGCATGTCACTGAGAGATAAAATCTTAAATCAGAGATTACCAAACCTCACTTCATCAGAAAATGTAGCACAACGCGCTACAGTGATAAAATGGAAATGGGCTGGTCACGTAGAGAGACAGCAACACAGCAGATGGGCACTAGAAACCAGCATGTGGGATCCCTACACAGGCAGAAGATAACAAGGCAGACCCAGACGCAGATGGGAAGACGATTTCAAGCAAGAACTAGAAGTTCAATAGTTCATGGAAGGAGGCAGTGCACAACATCAAAAATGTGTGAACTATCAATGATCAAACATAAATGCAACCAATGTACTAACCGTACTAGCAGATCCAATTCATAAGTTACGAGAAAGGAAACAAAAGTGCATCATTAAAAAGTCAAAAACATTGACTCCAATCACAAACTGCACAATATTCTTCTTCTTCTTCTACGGCTTTTCCCCACTTATAGGTTTGCCGTCTTCTGTTTCCATTTATTTCTATCATTGCAATCTTCTTCTTCTTCCAAATTCCTATCGTCCATTACAGTTCTGACATAAGTTTTCCATTTCCATCTTGGTCAGCCACGTTTATTTCTTCCAGGGGTGACCATTGGTATATATTTTTTGGTCATCTTTCATTTTCCATTCTTTGAACATGGCCATACAATTTAAGAGTTTGATTTTCAATGCTCTTAACAACCGATGTGGTGACATTCATTTCTTTCCTAAGGAATTCATTTCTTATTTTATCCTGGTCCCGCGCCGTAGCCGAGCGGTTAAGGTAGGAAGCCTTGGCGCAGAGCTACGGGACTTGCGCTGGTTCGAGTCTCCATGGGGGAAGACATTTTCTCATGGTATTTCGGCCAGTATGGGACCGGTGCCCACCCAGCATCGTGAGGCAATTGGGTAGCTACAATAAGTAGCGGCTCCAGGTTGAGGAACCAGCTATAACGGCTGGGGGACTCGACATGCTAACCACATGTCACCCCTACACTGGCTGTTGATCAACTACCTCTGTCATTGACACATGTGGATGTGAAGGGCCAGCAGCCGGCTGGTAAAAGGGCACCGCTGAAAAGTGGAAAGACCCTCAATCGGATTTTATCCTGTATTGTTTTTTGGAGGTTTCTTCTAAAATAATCAAATTCAACTGTTCTAATTTTATTCTTTTGTAATTCCATCAAAGACCAAGTTTCACTTACATATGACAAAATATTCTGTATTATGCTCTTATAAATTTTCATTTTAGTTTCCTTTGTAATATTTTTGTTCCAAATTATTCCATGTAATGTCTTAGTTGCATTTTTAGCCATTGCAATTTTAGTTTGTACATCTCTTTCACATGTACCTAAACATGTAATTATTGACCTGAGATATTTAAAAATTTCACAATTTTTTTAATTATCCCAGTTTCGAGTATGAGGTCATCCACATCCTTTCCCAAACACATATATTCTGTTAAGAAACCTACAAAGAAGTCCGTGACTGCATGTCTACCTCTTACGGATAACTCACAACAACAATTTTTGTCTTTCATCTCATTGATGCCAAGAAGATCGGGATAAGCAGATTTCCGGACAACGCCGGGTAATCAGCACAGGGTACCAAAAATAATTACGATATAAATTTATAATTATTTTTACATATTCAACTAAACATAAAAACACATTTAATTTATTTAGGCGTAACAGCGCACACCCGGTATTAGCTAGTTCAAATATGAATTTGAAGTATATATGGAGCCCCATGCATGTGCTATTGTCAAATAGTGTCGTCTTATTTTGTAAGCTGCACCACGTACTGTACATACTAAACTATAATTAAATTAAACAGACCTGGGTGTTAGTGATATGTGAACAAGAAACTTTATACCTTTACACAAGAGTGCTTTCAGCCAAGGAGTTAAAGAGGATACACTCTAGGACACTAAAACCAATGGCAAACTTGATGCTAAATATACAAATTCTACTGACTATTTAATAATAATAATAATAATAATAATAATAATAATAATGCTTTATTTTAGCTGGCAGAGTTAAGGCCATAAGGCCTTCTCTTCCACTCAACCAGCGAATGGTAAAATTATACAAAAAATTGCATACATATTACAATTTTAAGATATTAAAATACAGACTAAAAAAATACAAAGATGATGTAATCTAATTTAACTCATGTCGCAAATGGTAGTCGATGACCAATCACGTTTCAATTAATGTTGTTTTACAACCAATGACAGTCGTGTTTCACCTCACTCTTTATCGATCACTCTTTATCAGCTCCTGCTTTGTGATAAAGAAAGTTCCTCCTTTTTAATGTTCTGAACAGGTCAAAGCATTATTTTTCTCCAACAAATACATTGAATATAGCAAATAATGAAAAGATTCCTTGATTTTACTGAGTTTTTTACTAAAAAAATAAATGAATAACTCGTAATGTTGATTATGATATATAGTTTGATGTGTTTCATTATTTCTCCACTTGGGTGCACTCTTAAAATATTGCGATCTTATTTGGCAATAACTAATATGATCAAGCAGCAGTGAATGAACATAACCTCACATTTCTGATTTGTTTTCAAACATCGATGTTTACATTAATATATAAATATTTTAAAATAACTATAGTTAAACAATCATTTGTGAGTAAAGAGCTTAATTTTATTCGTTAAATAGTCCTAACAAATGCTACTCTTGATTTCCAAATTCTCTACATAAATTCACGACTCACGAAGTGAGTCGTGAATTTATCGATAATTTGAAAATCACTCGTGGCATTACTTATGACTATTTAACTCATGCCACAAATGCTAGTCAATGACCAATCACGTTTCAATTAATGTTGTTTTACAACCAATGACATTCGTGTTTCACCTCTCTCTTTATCGATTTATCTTTATCAGCTCCTGCTTTTGTGATAAAGAAAGCTCCTCCTTTTTAATGTTCTGAACAGGTCAAAACATTATTTTTCTCCAGCAAATACATTGAATATAGCAAATAATGAAAAGATTCTTTGATTTTACTGAGTTTTTTACTAAAAAAATAAATGAATAACTCGTAATGTTGATTACGATATATAGTTTGATGTGTTTCATTATTTCTCCACTTGGGTGCACTCTTACAATATTGCGATCTTATTTGGCAATAAATAATATGATCAAGCAGCAGTGAATGAACATAACCTCACATTTCTGATTTGTTTTCAAACATCGCCATTTACATTAAATATATAAATATTTTAAAATAACTATAGTTAAACAATTATTTGTGAGTAAACAGCTTAATTTTATTCGTTAAATAGTCCTAACAAATGCCATTCTTGATTTCCAAATTATCTAGGTAAATTGGAAATCACTCGTGGCATTACTTATAATAATGATGATTACTATATTTTATAGTGTTCTTTATGGTAACTCATAATTTTGGATTTTTGGTATGCAAAAACATAAAATTAGGATGGAGATCTCTCTCTTTACACGCCCACCCGACAATAAAAATAAATAATAATCCACCGCTATGATTCGGGATAACGTCATTGCCTCGCATTCAATGAGCCTGGGTTCGATTCTAGGTTAGGATAAGTTATCTTGGAGACGTTTATGCGCAAAAACGGGATAAGTGCAATATAAATGACAGTGTTAATTTCATAATTTGAACCAAAGTGGATTACAATTACGTCGAAGTCGAAAGATAATGACAGAATGTCGTAAGACATGCACGAAAAAACGCGTAATACCTCTTGGAATAAACTAACTAACTATATCACCGGCACTATCGAACTCTCCATACATCCCTATCCTGAGCCAATGTTTTCCGATCATCCCCAGTATAATCTACTTCCCTCAAATCATAGTTAATGTTATTCTCCCACCTCATTATTGGTCTACCAACTGGGCGTTTTCCTTCTGGTTTTTCTACAAGAAGCTTCCATTCACGTCTTTCATTCCCCATTCGTGCCACATGTCCTGCCCATCGCAGTCTACGAGACTTAACTGTTCTTATTACGAGTATATCTGGCTTCCTATAAAGACCGTGTAATTCACTGTTATGCAAGTTTTCACCATTCACCTGTCTGTTCATCTCTCTTTGGTTCAAAAATGTTCCTAAGTACTTTATTCAGAAATACTCGTAATCTCCTTTCCTCCCTTAAAGTAAGAGACCATGTTTCGCATCCATATAATGTGACTGGTAGAATAATATCTCTGGGCCGTCCTATGAAACGCTGGAGGGAAAATTTTGTATAGGATCGTAACAGGCTTTGGCCTAATACTTGGAAGGAAGAAGAAGAAGAAGAAGAAGAAGAAGAAGGTAGAATAATAGTTTTAAATATTTTCAGTTTAACGTTTTTTTAAAGGAGTTGGGAAGTCAAGAGTCTCTGTAATGCATAATAACACACATTTCCAGAATTTGAGCCCATGTCTAATTTCCTTGTGCATCTCATTCCCGTTTCCTTCCATGGTATCTTTACCTTGTCGTGGTGGAGTGGCTTGCGTGCTAAATGATCCCGAGAGCTATGCCGGCGGTAGCATTGCTGCCGATAGGGTTACCCATGCCGGACTGGTCGAAGGTGATAAGCCAGACGAAAAAAGTACCTTGGTCGAAAGAGTGACTATCTTTCACCGTAAAAATACAACCGTCAAGAAATGCGGACATGGGTTCAACTGGGGTAAAATTTTCCGGAGGTCAAATAGTCCCCCATTCGGTTCTCCGGACGGGGACTACTTCAGGGAACCCATGCCGAAGGCTCAAACATAGAGGCATGTTCCTAGGAACATGGAATGTTAGGACTTTATACAATAGCGGGGCGCTAGAGGTATTAACCCGTGAATTAGATAAATCACCCTTGGATATAGTCGCTTTACAGGAAGTTAGATGGCCAGGAGAAGGTAGTCAGGAATCAGAAAGCTTTACGTTATACTATGGGGGTGCAGAAAGACCTGAATTTGGAACGGATTTTTTAGTCCGAAGGAGGATCTTATCTGCTATCCGAGATATTAAGTTACCTCATTCCCGTTTGTAATTATTTTTCTACCTCTTGGAATTAAAAGAGATAAAATTGTATAATTTTGATTATGAAATTTTGAAATATACTGTACCATCAGCCTTAACGATACAATTTATGATCAAAACATTCTAAGTTGATTTTGGAGGAAGATGAACCCAATCTATGAGAAGATGGTACCGGAAATGAACTACATATAGCTTCCTTTTCAAGCAACTAGCCGGCCCCAGACCATAGAAAGCGCTGAGTTTAAAATTGATTGATTCTTTCTTCAAGATATTCATTCTTTTTCCTCTCTTCAGCGCAGTAGCTTCTGATGAAAAATTCGACAAGAGAGGAATACCAACTAAGAAAATAAGAAGAGAAGAGAAAAACCCCAAAACTCCATCAATAGGACAGACGTTAATGAAGTGGAGAAAGTAAGTCTCTCCCTCATCCTATTTTTTTATCTTTCTTTTCCCCTAATTTTCCTCGAAGCGTTATTTTCTTCCTGTTCTTCTAGGACCAAGTTCCCATCAGTCACGTAAATCTACTGTCGTTAACAATGGTCTGGCTTTTGTGGGTAAAGTCTACCGACTTGATTCGATTTGTGTTAAGAACAATAATAAGCTATCAATTCACATTTCATTGAACCCACAAAGAGAAAATAAATCATATAAAGACAGAAAATAAATAAAAGGGAGAATCGGTAAGAAACAAAGAAGAGAAGAGAAAACCCCCAAACTCCATCAATAGGACTGACCGTTATAAATATGATTACTACCTTCTGAACATAGGTTCAATTCTGGAAACGCATGCCATTATGCATTATAGGGACTCTAAAGAAATACTCTCTAACAAAAAGTTAAACTGAACTATTGCACTCCCAATTATATTATATGGAAGCGAAACGTGGACTATTCATTATAAAACAAAGAGGGATTAAAAAAATTAAAGGGAAAATTACTACTAACATTGTAATATTCTATAAGAATTAAAAAAATCATTTCCATAGCTTCGAATTATAGATACTGTAATGAAGGAGGAAAGAAACGAGTTTTTGAGAAAAAAGTTCTTAGGAATTGTTTTTTTGTCCAAAGAGAGATGAACAGACAGATGAATGGAGAAGATTATATAACAGTAAGCTACATTACCTTAATAATAATAATAATAATAATAATAATAATAATAATAATAATAATAATAATAATAAATTTATTTTACCTGGCAGAGTTAAGGCCTTAAGGCCTTGTCTGCCACTCAACCAGGTTTTAAAAAATACAAAAAAATAGTCTTACATCTAAATTACAATATACATAAACGATTACAAGTTATGAATACAATACAATTAATATTTATAACGTATTTTGATTTACTCTAAATTTAACGAATTAAATGTATAATATGTACAAGATATATAAAAAACGAGAAAAAGATTATTAATGACATAGTATAAATTTAAATAAGTAAAGAAAAATTATTTATTAGACAACAGGTAACTGTATAAGCGTGACTTAAAGGTGTCAAGTGTGCGGCAACCCCTGATATCTTGAGGAAGGAGATTCCAGGAGCGGGCAGAGGCTACTGTGAAGGAAGTAGAATAAGAGGAAGTGCTATGAAGAGGAATTGTTAGCAGACTGCTATCTTGTGACCTAGTGTCAATATTGTGGTAAGAGGATAACTTCTCAAATCTGGAAGGTAAGTATGAATGTAGGAATTCAGAAGCTTGAAAAGTAGTGAAACAGAGTGCAATTTACGTCTGTCAGTAAGACGGAGCCAAGAGAGGTTATTGAAGTGTTCGGAAATATGGTCTTAACGGCGGATATTGAAAATGAATCGAACGCAAGCATTATGAACACGCTGCAGTCTCTGCGACAAGTCACGGTTTAGATCATTACATATAATGTCACAATAATCGAAGTGTGGTAACACAAGATTCTGCACAATTATTTGTTTTAACGAAACTGGGAGAAAATTCTTTAAACGTCTAAGATAATGTAAGATGGAGAAAGTCTTTTGACATATGTGTTTCACTTGTGTTTGCCAGGTTAAATTTGCGTCTAGATGTAGTCCAAGATCTATTACTGAAGAAGAATAAGGGATAATTATATTATTTACCGTATAGTAATGTTTGGAAGTGTAGATATGTCAAAGGTTGTAGGGAAACCAGAGGTAATGAGTCTTGTAAACTGCGATTAGCAGGACGTGTGGCACGAATGGGGAATAAAAGAGGAACTTGGAAACTGTTATAGGAAAACCAGATGGAAAACGCCTAGTAGAATAGTGTCAGAGACCAGGCACGTAGCCTGGAAGAGGGCTTAAGGGGCTTCTTCTTAAGTTAGAAATTCAGTTAATAAATGTGTTTATTTCTCTCAATAATAATTTGGATCACTTTTCCAATGTGTATCCCCTCCCCTAGCCAGCCAAGGATACATCCAGTTCCCTGGATGCATCCTCGACAGCCGAGAAGCAACCAATGGTCCATGAACCAAACTTCCGGCTATTTTAGGGATTTATTTACCCTCTTTAGCCCTTTGGTATATTGTCAGTGTGAATAGCGAGAATATATCCTAGTGCCAATCAGATCAGGAGACAAAGGTCCAGCCTTAAAGCCTTAAAGCTGGTCTTCGCTAATGGTCATCTCATTCAGCCACCAACAGGAAGACCGGAACAACCACAGCCGCATCCAAGCCCCGCAGGGGCAAGAAGAGGACGGAGAGTCGCAGTTCCAACCAGAAACGGCTCCTTTCAGGTTAAGTTGATCTGTTGCGAAATTTGGAATTTAGAAAATTAAATGAGAGTGAAGCAAATGTTAGCATATAAATTTAAATTAATATGTCAATAGATATAATTGTAAAATATCAATAAATAAGTAAAAAAGTAATGGCATTTATTGGTAAATATGGAATTAGATCAAAAATTGTACTGGATAACAAAATAATAGAACAAATATCACATTTCCAATATTTAGGATGTGATATAACTTATAGAGAAAATAAAGATATAGAAAATAAAGTAAATAAATTTCAGGCTATTTGTGGAACCATAAAAAGAACCTTAGGTCGGAAAACAAGGAAAGATATGAAACTTAAATTATATAAAACAATGGCTGTGAAAATTGGATAATGAAATCAAGGGATAAAAGCAGGATACAGACTGCGGAAATGCTGTTTTTACGTAATGTGAAAGGATGCACAAGAGCGGATAGAATAAGGAATGAAATTATACGAGAAGAATTAAATATATATAAAATTGAAGATAAAATCAGCGAAAATAATAAGAAATGGACAGAACACTTAATGAGAATGAACAACGAAAGAATACCAAAAAGAACCTTCCTGTATAATCCCAGAGGAACAAGTGATGTTGGCCGACCACGTAGAAGATGGACTCCACTTTTAACTTCGCCGGAACAGGCTGCATAGCCTAAACCTTGTAGTAGAAGAAGAAGAAGAAGAAATGAGAGTGAAAGTTAAAGGTGGGCACTCCGACATTTGTCAAAAGGCCAAGGGAAACTACCAAAACCTTGGTAGAGTGGCTTGAAGTTAATAAAATATGAAAATAAATAAATAAAATAATTTGGAAAAAAGTTAACTCACTCACATGTAATGGAAGTGCAGGGCCAACCATAATGCTCCCCTCTCAGCCAGCCAAGCAAGCACCCGGTGTCCCGCGCGCATCGCTCAGCAGCCAATGGTTTGCCGGTGGTTTCCTAGCACTTCCGGCTGCTTCAGGGTCTTAACTGCCCTCTTCAGCCCTTTGGTATTAAATCTGTCGTTGTTTGAGCGATTATCCTCCGCCGGCCGTAACTAGCCGCAGATCAGGAGACAAAGATCCAGTGGTCGGACATTAACAAGCCTTGGTGACGCTGGTCGAAGTTGATGATCTACTTGTTTCGCCGATACCCCAAGCCGCCAAGAGAAAGACCGCAACACCCGCACCACCACCACTATGTAATGGAAATCGTGTCACTTCTCAAACATTCATATCCCCTCTATGTCCGCCAGGGAAACATCCATTTTTATGGAAGCGTCCCCGGCGACTATATGGGAATTGTTCGATGGTGAACAACTTCCGGCTATCTCTAGGGATTTCCAACCCTCTTTAGCCCTTGTGAATTAAGTATTTCGTCGTTGTGTTTGGTGATATACCATCTGCCGACTACATCTGGTAGTAGTCTAGTAGCAAAGGCCTAGTGGTAGGACGTTATCAAGCCTGCAGACGCTGACTGTTGATAAAGTTTATTTTGATGCTCTAGTTGATTCACTGAGCTGCCAACAGGAAGACCGCCACATCCACAGATGCCGCCAACCCTCAAAAGGGCAAGAGCGGGAAGTCAAGTCGGCTCTGGACTGACTGGACTGGATAAGGCGAAGTCTAGCTTCACCCAGTGTGCTGCGTACGTTAGAACCCACTAGGGCTCTTTGGCAGCTAAGTTAATAGTGGCTATCATTACGGGGTTGTAGTTCACTTAACCCGAGCCTATTTGGCGACGCTAGCGTTTGTGTGCAAATGGTGATGAAATTTGGACAGAGATAGGGATGTGATGACCTGAAGCAGGACATCAGAAACCACATTGCTTTCAAGCCGAGAGTCGGAAATCAAGCACTGTGGAATGAGCCACGCTACTCCAGGTGAGAGCACATCGCCAAATCTCTGGCTGGATTTAATGAGGAGTAAATCGGATGAATATGTTTCTATGTACAGCACGCCACTGGGGCAAGCGTCCAATACTGCGTACCATAAAATTTGTATGCAAAGATGTAAATTTGTGCATCTTGCTTACATTTTCAGTTATCATGGCATCAATATGGGGAAGTTGCGCTACGTTGTGTAGGTCTGTCAACCTTGTGAAACGCGGTGCTTGAAAAATTATTTTCAAACACTTATTCTGTATAATTTGTATTCTTCGTTTATGCTGTTTTGCGAGGATGCTCCAGGCCTCACATCCGTACAGTAGCATGCTGCGGATCACGCTTTTATACAGTAAAAGCTTGATCTTACGTGACAATGTATTCGACCTGAAAAATGGGTATAAAATTGCAATTGCTGCATTTTCTTTATGTTTTAGATGTCGAATATGAATTTTGAACGTAAGCTTGGGGTCCAGATGGACCCCAAGATACTTCACTGAAGGTTCTAGGCGAAGATTTTGAGTTCCCAAGGTTAGTTGGATGGGTGACCGTCTGCTTGATTTAGTGAAAAGGATCGCCTGGGTTTTTGTCGTGTTTATCTTTATGTTCCATAACTGGAACCAAATATAGATACGGTTGAGAGCGGTTTGGAATACATGGATTCGATTAGGAAGAGATTTGAAGGTAGTCTGGTAAAAGAAACAGGTATCATCGGCGAATGATGCGGTATGGATACAAGTCGGCTCTAATCTCTTGTGTCAGTTATTTAAATGTGGCGGACCGCAGTGAAAACGAAATCTTGTATAACTGTTATTATTACGTGTATTGTATAATTAGACACGCATTTAAGTGGTTTCTTTTCGTTCGTTTTCTTCTGATTTATACAAAATATTAAATTAATTAAACCAACTGGTGTATCCCATAGGATACATTATGAAATTAAGGGTTAATTGAAACATTATTAGGGCTGTTGAAATAGGATAAACGTATTTAAAGAGAAAAATTATACGCTCAGACCGGGACTTGAACCCGGGACCCTTGGTTCTCTAGACCAAGTGCTCTACCAACTGAGCTACCTGAGCAAGTACCGATCTAAACGCAAATCTTTCTCTATATACATTGTAATTCCCATCCACCAAATGCTGTGAAGCCATGCTTCTATCTTGCAAATGGCGGCTCCTTTATTAAGAAGACATATTTGGGAATTATACATTACAGCCAGTACGGCTTTTGCAAGATAGAAGCATGGCTTCACAGCATTTGGTGGATGGGAATTACAATGTATATAGAGAAAGATTTGCGTTTAGATCGGTACTTGCTCAGGTAGCTCAGTTGGTAGAGCACTTGGTCTAGAGAACCAAGGGTCCCGGGTTCAAGTCCCGGTCTGAGCGTATAATTTTTCTCTTTAAATATGATTTATCCATCATTGAGATGTACGAAATCAATAATAAAAACTTGGAAAAAGCCGTACTGGCTGTAATGTATAATTCCCAAATATGTCTTCTTAATAAAGGAGCCGCCATTTGCAAGATAGAAGCATGGCTTCACAGCATTTGGTGGATGGGAATTACAATGTATATAGAGAAAGATTTGCGTTTAGATCGGTACTTGCTCAGGTAGCTCAGTTGGTAGAGCACTTGGTCTAGAGAACCAAGGGTCCCGGGTTCAAGTCCCGGTCTGAGCGTATAATTTTTCTCTTTAAATATGATTTATCCATCATTGAGATGTACGAAATCAATAATAAAAACTTGGAAAAAGCCGTACTGGCTGTAATGTATAATTCCCAAATATGTCTTCTTAATAAAGGAGCCGCCATTTGCAAGATAGAAGCATGGCTTCACAGCATTTGGTGGATGGGAATTACAATGTATATAGAGAAAGATTTGCGTTTAGATCGGTACTTGCTCAGGTAGCTCAGTTGGTAGAGCACTTGGTCTAGAGAACCAAGGGTCCCGGGTTCAAGTCCCGGTCTGAGCGTATAATTTTTCTCTTTAAATATGATTTATCCATCATTGAGATGTACGAAATCAATAATAAAAACTAGGATAAACGTGTTTATGTTATAAATGTGTGTGTAAGAGAAAGGGAATAAGATTAAAAGAACACAAATAAGAATATGAAAGGAGGTTCTATTAATTGTAAGTGAAATGTATGAAGTCTTGCTTTCTCTTTGAAGTGCGTCAATAAATTACAAAGCCTAGCTTTTAGAATGCAAGAATCTCCCCAAGTTATTGATCCGTTCGCAGGAGAAACTTGATGACCGGCCTGATTGATTTTTCAAAACGTCAACAACACACAAAAGCGCGCATTCTCTCTTTCCATTCTTCTTCGTCACAACGTCATTTCCCAGCTGCTACTGGGAACACATTAAATCGTAAGTCAGTCAAAATACTCTGACCGTATGCAAGTTCCTAATCTCCAAAGATAGCACTCAAAATATGTTATTTTAAATAAATGTTTATGATCACAACATACAGCTACGATTGGCATATTTTCTCCTTCTTTAAAGTAAGAGACCATGTTTAGCATGAATTTAATGGAAGAATAACAGTTATATGTGTTTTAATTTATAACTTTTTTGAGAGAGAGAGAGAGAGAGAGAGAGAGAGAGAGAGAGAGAGAGAGAGATCGAGATGAGAAAATTCCTTATAATGGATATAAATCTAAAGTCCGTAAGTTTTTAAACCGAGAGTTAGTAATAGTGGAAGAATTTTCTAATGACATCAGCTGTTGATCACACTGGTCAATATGAGTTTTGTCTCATGGGTACCAATAGTTCTACATAATGCAGTTTTTTATCGTGTTTTCAAATATGTATTCGGAATTTCTCCATCACCCACAGTTTTTTTTTTAAATTTAAATTTAAATTAAAGCATTTATATAATTGTTTTTTTAATAAACGTTTTTTAAATTTCAGGCTATTTGTGGAACCTTAAAAAGAACCTTAGGTCTGAAAACAAGGAAAGAAACGAAACTTAAATTATATAAAACAATGGCTGTTCCTTTGTTGTTGTATGGAAGTGAAAATTGGATAATGAAATCAAGGGATAAAAGCAGGATACAGACTGCGGAAATGCTGTTTTTACGTAATGTGAAAGGATGCACAAGAGCGGATAGATAAGGAATGAAACTATACGAGAAGAATTAAATATATTTAAAATTGAAGATAAAATCAGTGAAAATAATAAGAAATGGACAGAACACTTAATGAGAATGAACAACGAAAGAATACCAAAAAGAACCTTCCTGTATAATCCCAGAGGAACAAGAGATGTAGGCCGACCACGTAGAATATGGACTCCACTTTTAACTTTGCCGGAACAGGCTGCATAGCCTAAACCTTGTAGTAGAAGAAGAAGAAGAATAAACGTTTTTTTGTCCATTTGTCCATTGTAAAATAAAACCAAATGAGCTATCTCAAATGGTTTCAGCTATGGAAAAGAGATATCAAGGCAAATGGAATCCTAATATACTGGCCGCTTATTGTTGGATCATCAAGAGGGATGCTCCACAGGCGAAATATAACAAAAAATCGTCATTTCTTACTTTCTAGGTGAGCCCGAATGTTCGAATATTGTGTAGTTACGAATGTAGAAAATATTAAAATGTTTGAAATTATAAATCCCTGTCTCTCGGAAACCTTGCGCGATGGAGAAAAACCGATATCGTATTTGAATTCAAGAGAAAAAAAAAATACTATTAGAATCACATATTGTTCGTTCTGAGACAAAAAAGTTTATTTTTTTTTTTTTGCTCGGTGTAATTTAATGTAAGGCAATTAGAATCACAACTTCAAAAACTAAAATTATGGCTTTCAGGGCAAAGAGCCAGTCAGAGCAAAAATAGTGATCAATAATGAAATAATAGAACAGATAGCACACTTTAATTATCTTGGTTCAGATATAACATATAGCTATGATTGGGATATACATAATAAATTAAACCGATATCAAATGATGTGTGGCACCATAAGAAGAAACCTCCGAAAGTCTCGAAGAGATACTCAGCTCAGGTTTTATAAAATTATGGCTGTTCCTGTTCTTTTATATGGATCTGTACCTTGGATACTTACAAAAAAGATATCTCACACATTCAAGCCACATCCATAAAAGGATGTACACGCATGGATAGATTACACAATGAATCAATAAGAAATGAACTGGAGATATTTTCAATACTCGATAAACTAGAAGAGCACATATATCAATGGAAAGAACATTTAGACCGAATGGACAATACAAGATTACCCAAAAAGATCAACGCCTACAAACCACATGGAAAAAGATATTTGGGACGGCCAAGGAAACGATGGACTTGAGACCGGAACATGTCGCATTGACCTAATCCCGGAAAGGAAGAAGAAGAAGATGGCAATAATTTTCGTTCCTTCAGACCGCTTATTTTCCTGACAACATTTCTTTTTAGTGAATTCTGAAGGAATGAAGCCAAGGTTGTTCACATGTAAAAGTTTTTTTTTGTTTTTTTTTTAAGTTCTTCGCCGGTCCTTTCAAGTAGATACCAAAAATAACAATGCTCAAAATATATACAGTAAAACTTGTTCAAAGCGGAATCGCATGGGACCATTTTTCTCCATCACGTAAGGTTTCCGAGAGACAGGAATTATATAATTTCAAACACTTTAATATTTTCTACATTCGTAACTACACAATATTCGAACATTCCGACTCATATAGAAAGTAAGAAATGACGATTTTCTGCTATATTTCGCCTGTGGAGTATCCCTCTTGATGGTCCAACAATAATCGGTCAGCATATTACGATTCCATTTGCCTTGATATCTCTTTTCCATAGCTGAAATCATTTGAGTTAACTCACTTGGTTTTTATTTTACAATGGACAAATGTACGAAAAAACGTTTATTAAAAAAATAATTATTTAAATCCATTAATTGAAATTGAAATAAAAAACTGTGGGTGATGGAGAAATTCCGAATACATATTTGAAAACACGATAAAAAAAACTGAATTAAGTACAAATATTGGTACTCATGAGACAAAAATCATGTTGACCAGGGTAATATAAGAAATGAATACATGTCTATAGTTTTACACACCCATACACATCTATACTATTACAAAAAAAAGGAGAGGTATAAAACATTATCTCTCATCCCATCCCACCTATCTATGTGTCACTCACCGTGAAAAATAAAATTAAGTACATGGTAGAAATCTTGAACATGTTGAGAAATACGGTCAGTAATAAAATATGTAACGGGCGTTAACCGAGAAATATCTATGTTATTAGTAATTATGGGGTTTTATATCACCTTGTCACATACATACATTTAAATAAACAACGGAAAAACACGTATTTTATTATTGCAGTATGTAAATTTTACCTGTGAGAAATATATATGTTGATCCTCCCCCCAAAATGTGAGATATGCCTTAAAATGAAGGAGAAGTTGAGTTAAAAGTAACCTAAAATCACCATATTTACAATGTAAAATATGTATTAACCATTATTCAAACAGTATAGCCAATATATAAAACCACGCTAACAAAAAAGTGAACGCTAAATGAATCTGGTTTACACTAACTAGATCATTTTCACACTCTAACTTGCTAAAATCAACACTAATAATATTACCCGTTCAAGGAGTAAGCGCAGTTGTTGACGGAGGGCACTGCAGTCGTGTTTATGCAGGAATATAACACGTGACGCTGCTATCTACGAGCGCAGAGGGGAATGGGACGTGGGACGCTGACAGTGTACACTGCCTTAGATGACGTCACGTGTAGCAACAAAGAAAGCTTCACAATTCTTCCGCCTGCAGAAATATTTTGAACGACTAATAATAATAATAAGTAGGTAAGTGGCACTCGAAAGAGCATTAAGTTTTAGGTTTATGATTTGTCTTTTATCAGTTCATTCAACGATCCCGTCCATTTTCTGCATTGTTTGTAATGGTATAGGTCGCATTTTTTTTTTCACATATCTTGCATTCACACTAGTCAATCAATTTTGTATTTTTGCACATTTTATGGTGATATCCATGTGTTGCCAGGCCGGTGCCTTTGTTGTTGGTTGCTTCCGGTCCACTCCCCGTTCACCATGACGTCTGAGGTGTATAACTCTTCGTCGATCTCTTTTCCCTTCTGATTCTTTTTTTCGGTGACTTTCTTATATAGATCCGTTGCTGGCAGTAGTATCCTTTGTCTCAGGTCCTCTAGGAAGTAGGTTTATCTGGCTAGCATATAGGCCATTTAAAAATCAACACTAACGTGCCCATTTTCTCATCCTAACTTGCTCGCAAATATACGTGGACTCCTGGGATAAAATCCCCTTAAATGCGAGTAAACATATTGACAATTGGTTCTAGCGGAAAAGTGTGTTATCACGTCTGCCTACATTACGCTAGCAGTCACTTGTCCCCTCATCGAATATTCACTGGTGGTACGGTGGCATGGAATAGCCGTAACTTTTTTCCCCATTCCAAGTTTCATAAATAACATTTGCGCTTGAAAAACAAGGCCTTTAAGCTGCTGCAGCGAACAGTTGGAAATCACTAATCTAAACAGTCCTTTTGAGTCGGAATTATCCTCAATACAGTGATTTTCCGTTATCATAAGTAATGCCACGAGTGATTTCCAAATTATCGATAAATTCACGACTCACGAAGTGAGGAGTGAATTTATCTAGAGAATTTGGAAATCAAGAGTGGCATTTGTTAGGACTATTTAACGAATAAAATTAAGCTGTTTACTCACAAATCATTGTTTAACTATAGTTATTTTAAAATATGTATATATTTAATATAAATAGCGATGTTTGAAAACAAATCAGAAATGTGAGGTTATGTTCATTCACTGCTGCTTGATCATATTATTTATTGCCAAATAAGATCGCAATATTGTAAGAGTGCACCCAAGTGGAGAAATAATGAAACACATCAAACTATATATCATAATCAACATTACGGGTTATTCACTTATTTTTTAGTAAACAACTCAGTAAAATCAAGGCATCTTTTCATTATCTGCTATATTCAATGTACTCGTATTTCATCATCATCTGCCTTTCCAGTATTAGGCACAGTGGCCCGTTACGGTCTCCCGCCATCTCCGAAAAGGTCGACCCACAGATCTTCTGCCTCGAGGAATGTAGTGAAGAATTTGTTTTGGTATTCTGTGACGATCCATGCGCTGAATATGGGCTAGCCAATTGTTTCTATATTATTGGAGGAATTCAGATATAGGTACGATGTTTAACTCTCTGACAATTGTTGAATTTCTTTGGTGGTCTAGAAGGCTATAACCTGCAGTTCGTCGCAGAAATTTCATCTCCGTGGCTGTAATATGACGATCATCCTGAGTTCTGGTGGTCCAAGCTTCACTGCCATAACAGATTATGGGTCTAGCGAGAACTTTTTAGATTTTCATTCTTGTGTGTCTCTGCACTTTTGATGGTTTAAAAACTTGGTTGATAATTCTTAAAGCTTTATTATAGTTTTGCATTTTAAAGGATATATCACATTCCTCATTATAAGTTAGATTATATCCTAAGTATTTAAATGAATTTACTTGCTCTAATATTGAATTCTGAATACAAATTTTACTTCTTACTGGGAATTTCCCTTGAAAGGCCATAAAGGCTTCATTGTATTTGTTGGAGAACAATAATGCTTTGACCTGTTCAGAACATTAAAAAGGAGGACCTTTCTTTATCACAAAAGCAGGAGCTAATAAAGAGAAACCGATAAGCGAGGTGAAACACGACTGTCATTGGTTGTAAAACAACATTCATTGAAACGTGATTGGTCATTGACTAGCATTTTGTGGCATGAAATAAATAGCCCACAACACAGTGATTTTCCGTTATCCTCATGAAATGTCGCCTTCTCTATGACTACTGAATTTTGTGTACACACTATATATCAATTTGACAACAACACAGAGACAAATTAAATAGAAAACACATAGCAGTGCTTTTTTTCTTATTGGGTAAATCACGTAACTCATGGAGCGAGATACTGCATCGTACAGTTTCCGCTAGAGCGGTCGCTTTACCTACACAACCCGCGTGCAGTGTATTCATTAATAAATATCAGCACCTCGCTCATTCTTTCGTG
Source organism: Diploptera punctata (assembly GCA_030220185.1). NCBI lineage: Eukaryota > Metazoa > Arthropoda > Insecta > Blattodea > Blaberidae > Diploptera > Diploptera punctata. The sequence goes on from JASPKZ010000803.1 coordinate 1,309,843, forward strand.
ACAAAGGATTCAGTCGCATGGCAGAGCGCAGAACAAATTGAATTAATTATCGATAGAACAAAGCAATCATTCTATTGGGGCAGGAAAAAAAGTAGCATCAGAAACATAATAAAATTAATTTACATAGAACACCGTACAGGAAGTTTAATAAGTACTGACAACTAGTTGCGCATAAAATGTTTCTCCCTCGCTAATAAAGATGGGATACTAGTAAAGGGGCGGTTAAGGCAAGAGCTATGGGACTTGCGCTGGTTCGAGTCCCCATGGGGGAAGACATTTTCTCATGGAATTTCGGCCAGTATGGGACCGGTGCCCACCCAGCATCGTGAAGCATTTGGATAGCTGCAATAAGTAGTAAAGCAGAATTTTAATATCATAATAAATGTGAAAGTTAAAGTTAATAATTTTATAATATAAAATTCTTTTAATATTTAAATATCAACATCATCATCATCATCATAGTACATTCACGAATTTAGGCCATTTGTTGACCTGTTTCGGCCTCAAGAGAAACATCATCCAAAAGTCTTTTGAGTGGACGTCCTGATCTTCTTCTTCCTGCAGGTTGATATCTTAACATTTGTTTGGGTATTCTGTGATCTTCCATTCGATGAACATGTTGCATCCATCTTGACTTATAATCAGAAATTTTGTTTTCTAAAGGTTCCATGTGTAATTCTTCTAAGATGTCTTCATTTTTTTTTTTGTGGTCTAGTAGTGTGTATCCTGCAGTCCTACGAAGGTATCTCATTTCAGCAGATCTAAGTCTTTGTATATCCTTCTGTTTCAATATCCATACTTCGCTACCATACAAAAGAGTTGGAAGAGCCAGTGTTTTATACACTTTTAATCTTGAATGCTTTTGGACTAACTGTGGCTTGAAGATAGAATTTATTAACCCTAAAATTCTTAAAAATTTAGATATTTTTGCATTTACATCCTTTTCTTCTTCATATGAGATATTGCATCCTAGATATGTAAAATTATTCACCTGCTCCAAAAATGTTATTGCCCAGTAAATTTTACTTCTGACAGGATCTACACCTTGAAATGCCATAATTTTTTTTTCTGTAGATATCTTCAAACCATATTCTTCTGTAATTTTGTTAAGTTCATACAGATCTTTCTGTAGATTAACTTCTGAATTTGCTATTATTATTTGGTCATCTGCAAACAATAGGGTGTTTAATTTTCTATTTTCTGATATTCTTATTCCAAATTTTATTTATCCTTCTTTTATTTATCCTTCTTTAAATATTATCCTTCTTTAATAATATTTAAATATAACTTAAATAAATAAAACATCTAAATAATTAATTGTTAGTTATTGTTCAATAAAAATGGCTCAGTAACAATTAAAGAAATTGTACTACATAACATCATCATGAACAAATTCGTTTTAGGCCATGTGGCCTGTACGGTAAACCTAGCGAAGATGGTCTTGATCTTTCCACCGATGTTTTGGTCTTCCTTGGTCCCTATGTCCAGTTGGGGTATATTGGAATGCCAATTTTGGAAGTCTATTTCTTGCCATTCTTCTCAGATGATTTTTCCATTCTTGTTGGTATCTTTGGATATCTTCATTTAAACTTGCTACTCCAAGTTTTCCTCTGATAATAGTGTTCCTTTGGTGATCCAGTCTATTAACTCCTAACAATGATCGTAAGAAGCGCATTTGGCTTACTTGAAGTTTATGAGAGTTTCTTTTATTTAAAATCCAAATTTCACTTCCGTATTTTAGAGCAGCTTTTGATGTGACGTTATGTAATCTTAGTTTTGTCTCTGTCCTCATCTGTTTACCAAAATGTCTTCGTATTACCCCATTCATTTTATTATATTTTTGTAATTTTGAATCAATATCACTCTTATACTCTGCAAATACACTTCCTAAGTAAGAGAAATCTGACACTTGTTCTATAATTTTTCCATCAATCTCAATTTTCACCCGTTGTATGTTTTTTCCACACATTGTCATTGTTTTGGATTTTGATGTGGAAATTTTCATATTATATTTGCTGGCAATTTTGAATAATTGATACGCTGCTATTTGTTTGTAAATAATGCTTTTAAAAATTGTTTTAAGTCATTGTTGTCAAAATTATAAAGCTTTCTGTTATAACTGTAATAATAACACCTGCTTAACTTCTTATACTTAAATGAAAGTAAACTAAACTTTGATTGGATGTTAAAACAATTATCTTTCTTATTTAACAAATAAATTTAAACCTTATATTTAAAGAACTATTAACCAATAGAATTTAAATATAACATCATATAAAATATGTATTCTTTATGCCTGTGGGCCTTTCAGAACATCCGTTCCATCTTATTAAATGAAAGCACTCCCAGACTAAACAACCCACTATACGATATCATCAGGAAGAAGCTTTAGTTACGACAACACCACATTAGGACCAGCAGCATCACCATCATACTAGATATTGTAGCGAAGAAGGACCTGCTGAAGATGGAACGGATGTTCTGAAAGGCCTACAGGCACAAAGAATACATATTTTATAAGTTGAGGACGACGGATCTTACCTAAGAAGGTATATTTTAACTTATTTTATTTTATGATAAAGAAGAATTTTCAATTTAGAATAAATCAATTAATTTCATTACTAAACATCAAATAAATTCCTACCTCTTTTTATTTCATAAAAACACTGAATAAAATTAATTGTGAAAAAAGCAAGAGAAGATTATTTAAAAAATTCAGCCATTGTTTGCATGAGTTATGTCTGCTTCTGTTAGAACAAAAAAAAACTAGTTTTAATTAATTTAGTCTTAAAAATAATTTAAAAATAAAACTTAGTGGTTTGAACGAGAGGAAAAGAGAAAATCAACTTGGATTCAATATGCAAATAGAGTTGTCTGGCGAATTGTAGTAAATTTAATCTACTTTTTGTTTCTGGTAATTTTTTTACTGCATTATCATCTCTTCCTCTTTTTTTGTTTTAAGAGACTGTAATGAACAGAGATGTTGTATTAGTTATACACATCTGTCGTTGCTATGGCAACCACACTGTAAAACTGTGGTCTAATTAGAGGATTTACTAAGTTTTAACGCTCAGATAAGGGGCGAGAGGGGAATTCCAACTTAATTAGGTTGGTAAGATTGTATTGAAATGATCAGAGCATGCATAGAGTATTAATTTTTTTTAACTGGCATACATAATGTAAATGAATTAAACTATTTAACTCATACCCCAAATAGTAGTCAATAACCAATCACGTTTCAATGAATTTTGTTTTACAACCAATGACAGCCGATTTCTCTTTATCAGCTCCTGCATTTGTGATAAAGAACGCTCCTACTTTTTTAATATCCTGAACAGGTCAGAGAATTATTTTGCAGTCAGTAGCCTCCAACAAATATATTGAACATAGCCAATAATGAACAAATTCCTTGATTTTACTGAGATGTTTACTAATATGCAGGTTGATGTGTTTCATTATTTCTCCACTAGAGTGCATTCTTATAATCCATCCATAGTAATTCTGCCCGAGAGCAGTTCTTTCACTGCAATCATAGCACTTTCATGCTATGCTTTGCAGTTCTACTAGGGAATTATAGGTATGCTAGCTTCCCACTGCTTTCCACACCGTGAAGGATGATGATGATAACCGGATGATTTTCGGGGATAGTTGGGCCCTCAGATTCACGACATTTGTCTTACAGATGAGGAAAAACCCGAAAAAAACCTCACCCAGGAGCCTGTCCCGACCGGACCACAGCGGTGGACTAATAATATTAATAATCTATAATTTGATTAAATTAATTGGTTTGGTAATGATAGTAAAAAATATAAAATAATAAAAATATACTAACAAGGGAACTGTCAGCCATTGCATGCCGAAACCAGCCTTGAAATTTCTCCCAGAGAAGCGTTGTTATGTACCAAGGTCATGGCCAAAAAATTATCTTCCGTTTTTAGCTGCAAGGCACAGAAATCGAAGCCAGAATCCAACAATGGCAACCCACTGTATGAAGCAGATGTACGTTTCTGCACGAGTTAAGAGCGGAGTAGGATGAGGCGGGAGGCGATGCGGGCTAGTAAGGGTTATCCAGTCTGCCAATACAGGAGTTGAATTACTTCCTTACAGTTTAAGTGAGATTTGGCGTAGCATTACAGGGGCAGATGATTTTAAATTAAATGTAAGATTCAATGCTCCTATTGCTGTGATATTCTTATTACGAAGACCAGTCGCACCAACACAGGGGCTGATAAAATGAAATGGATGAGGTGGACATGGAAAATTGAGAAATTAAGTTTATGTCAAGGGTAAATGATAAAACCCTACATAAAAAAGTTTCCCAGCTCGACTCACAGAAGGAGTGGCCGAGACATTAACAATTATAAAAACATGTACGAAAATATGTTTAATCTTACCTTGTCATTGAAGCATTGTTCCTTCCTGAGTATGTACATTCCATCTGTAAAACAAACAATAAAAAGTAAGTTTTATTGTAAACAACTCATGCACGCGCCAATTTATCTAGGATTTGTTACATTTTTTTTAAATGAGTAAACATCAGAAGATCTACCATAATAACGCGCCAATTTATCTAGGATTTGTTACATTTTTTTTAAATGAGTAAACATCAGAAGATCTACCATAATAACACTGGTCAATATGATTTTTGTCTCATGAGTACCAATAGTTGTACTTAACAATTTTTTTATCGTGTTTTCAAATATGTATTCGGAATTTCTCCATCACCCACAGTTTTTTTCTATTTCAATTTCAATTAATGGATTTAAATAATTATTTTTTAATAAACTTAGATTTCTTCCCGGAAAATCTTGGCGCAGTGAGCGATGAGCACGGGGAACACTTTCATCAGGAGATTTCAGCTATGGAAAAGAGATGTCAAGGCAAATGGAATACTAATATGCTGGCCGATTATTGTTGGACCATCAAGAGGGATGCTCCACAGGCGAAATATAGCAGAAAATCGTCATTTCTTACTTTCAATGTAAGTCCGAATGTTCGAATATTGTGTAGTTACAAATGTAGAAAATATTAATGTTTGAAATTATAAATACATGTCTCTCGGAAACCTTGCGTGATGGAGAAAAACAGATATCATATTTGAATTCAGGAGAAAAAATACTAACAGAATCACATATTTTTCCTTCTGAGACAAAAAAAAAGTTTATTTTTTGTTGCTCAGTGTAATCAACCAATAACTAAAATTAACTCCTGGCGCGACAGGCCTACCATCCGGCTGCTGGCCCCACATCCACATGTGTCAATCAAGAGGTAGATGATAATCATCCAGTGTAAGGATGACATGTGGTCAGCATGTCGAGTCCCCCAGCCGTTACAGCTGGTTTTCTCAACCTGGAGCCGCTACTTATTGTAGCTACCCAAATGCATCATGATGCTGGGTGGGCACCGGTCCCATACTGGTCGAAATACCATGAGAAAATTCCTTCCCCCATGGAGACTCGAACACCAGAGCAAGTCCCGTAGCTCTGCGCCAAGGCTTCCTGCCTTAACCACTCGGCTACGGCGCCGGACTCAATCAACAACATAAGTTTTAAAATTTTGGACATATTTAGTTTTGAAAAGAACTCCATGCTATGCTTGCAGCTTTACTGGGGAATTGTAGGTGTGGTAGCTTCCCGTTGCTTTCCACACCGGTGAAGGATGATGATGATGACGATAATGATAAGGATGATGATGGCCATATGATATTGGGGACCGTTTGGACCTTAAAGTTTTCCTGACATTTGTCTTACAGGTGAGGAAAACTGCGATAAAAACCTCACCCAGAAAAACTGCCCTGACGGGCCCGCTGCGTGGCAGGGCAGCACGCTATCTCGAAAGCTCAGCGGTGGAATATATATATATTAGGAACAGTTAAGTCTCGTAGACTGCAATGGGCAAAAAATGTGGCACGAATGGGGAATGAAAGAGGGACGTGGAAACTCTTGTAAGAAAACCAGAGTTAGTAGTTAGGCAAAGAATGAGGAGGGAGGGAGTGGTAGATTTTACAAGTGGTCTTTATAGGAAGCCAGATATAATAAGAACAGTTAAGTCGCGATGGGCAGGACATGTTGCATGTATGGGGAATGAAAGACGTGCATGGAAGCTTCTTGTAGGAAAGCCTGAAGGAAAACGCCCAGTTGGTAGACCAAGAATGAGGTGTGAGAATAACATTAACTATGATTTGAGGGAAGTAGATTATACAGGGAATGATTGGAAAGCATTAGCTCAGGATAGGGATGTATGGAGAGCTTATGTCCGCGCGGCCGTGAACCTACGGGTTCGATAGTGCCAGTGAGTAAGTAAGTAAAATTTTACAAAGGATGAATGGATTCATAGACCTATGGGTTCGACAGTGCCAGAGAATCAGTTATAAAGACCCCAAATATGAAACCATAAAACAAATTCTGTTTTTCAAATTAATAATGTTCATAGTTTAAAAAACACATAAAACACAAAAATAAAAATTTGCAATAATTCGACTTCAGGATTCATCACCTTGGCCATCTGTATCATTTTGTACATAAATGTTTCAGACACTGTTTTTCTTTAATTCTCTATAGAAATTTCAATAAAAAATAGATTTCATATAAAATTTCTAAAGCTGTGTTTTTTTAATAATAAATTTGCCCGGGGCTATAAAAGCGATTGATAAACTGATACAAAAATATTCCCTTGCTTCTGTCTCCACCCTCTGGAAACATTCAAATAATCTCCTTGCCATCACTTCTTAAACAAAAGAACGAAGCTAAAAGTCTAATAAAACATATAGTAACTTGAAATTCCTTGAAATTACTTACTTACTTACTTACTTACTTACTCACTGGCACTATCGAACCCGTAGGTTCATGGCCGCGCGGACATAAGCTCTCCATACATCCCTATCCTGAGCTAATGCTTTCCAATCATTCCCTGTATAATCTACTTCCTTCAAATCATAGTTAATGTTATTCTCCCACCTCATTCTTGCTCTACCAACTGGGCGTTTTCCCTCTGGCTTTCCTACAAGAAGCTTCCATGCTAGTCTTTCATTCCCCATACGTGCAACATGTCCTGCCCATCGCAGTCTACGAGACTTAACTGTTCTTGTTATATCTGGCTTCCTATAAAGACCATGTAGTTCATTGTTATGTAGTCTTCTCCATTCACCTGTCTTCATCTCTCTTTGGTCGAAAAATTTTCCTAAGTACTTTTTTCTCAAATACTTTTAATCTCCTTTCCTCCCTTAAAGTAAGAGTCCATGTTTCGCACCCATATAATATAACTGGTAGAATAATAGTTTTATATATTTTCAGTTTAACGTTTTTTTAAAGGAGTTGGGACATCAAGAGTCTCTGCGATGCATAATAGCACGCATTTCCAGAATTGAGCCTATGTTTAATTTCTTTGTGCATCTCATTCCTATTTGTGATTATTGTTCCTAGGTATTTGAATTCAGCCACTTCCTCAAAATTTCCCTCATTTGTCATTAGCTGTCCATTTCCATAATATAATGTATTTCTATGTGTGACCATATATTTAGTTTTATTGATATTTACTTCCAGTCCTAATATCTTAGTGTTACTCAATAGTGTGTTTATGTTCTTCTTTAGTATCTCCTCACTATTGGCCAATAGTACTACATCATCAGCATAAACTAACAGCTTATTAATACCGTTGAGTTGTAGGTCCTAATATATTATAAAATATTGTATACGTATGTCCTTAAAACATAAAATACAATGTCTACTGATAAGTTATCAGGTTTTAGTTGAACTGCATAACGCTGTTGTTAAGCAGAAGAGAATGCAGTATGTATAAGAGTTATAGCCTATACACTGGCGTCCTCGTTGAACAAAGTTAACATGCGACCGAAAGAGAAGATATATGTTGAAAAGATCACCAACCCATTTCCTGGTCAAGTTGATCGTGAAAAATCTTGCGGACGTAGCTTTAGAAGCTATTTCCGCTTTCCCTTTTCTTCAACGAGAAATAGTTCTTCTTCAAACCCGGCACCACCAAAAAAAGTCATTCCACTTTCTCTTTCATTCTTCTTTTCCAAAGTTATTGCTATTCTGAATATATACCTACATTTAGTACAATAAAAACTTACATATACGAGAAGCGATTATTATTATTATTATTATTATTGTTATTATTATTATTATTATTATTATTATTATTATTATTATTATTATTAATCCAACCATAGTAATTCTGCTCAAAGGCAGATCCTTCACTGCAACCATAGCATTTTCATGCTATGCTTGCAGCTTTACTAGGGAATTGTAGGTGTGGTAGCTTCCCCTTGTTTTCCACACCGGTGAAGGATGATGATGATGATGGCCATATGATTTCGGGGACCGTTTGGGCCTTAAAATTTTCCTGACATTTGTCTTACAGGTGAGGAAAAACCTTATTATTATTATTATTATTATTATTATTATTATTATTATTATTATTATTATTATTGTTGTTTGTTGTTGTTGTTGTTCAATACCACCACGTTGTCATTTTAGACATTCTGGTATTCTCTCCTGGCATGACGTTATTGTAACCTATTTATGAGGTTGGGGCGACTGGAAGGCGGAATTACGCCGTCCCAATGATATATGATAGGTGATGATAACGGTAATGATGCGCCAGGAGAGGCCTTAATCTTAAACCTAATGAATATGTTAATGATGGCCAGATGATGTTCGGGGACCGTTTGGGCCTTAAAGCATCCTCACATTTTTGTCGTACAGGTAAGAAAAAAACCCTGAAAAAACCATCAACCAGGAAACTTGCCCCGACCGGGATCGTCACGGGGCCCGCTGCGTGACAAGACAGCACGCTACCTCGAGACCACAGCGGTGGACATTATTATTATTATTATTATTATTATTATTATTATTATTATTATATTATTATTATTATTATTATTATTATTATATTAGAAGAAGAAGAAGATTTAGGGACAATTAAACACACTGAAGAATATAAGTATTTGGGAATTAAAATTACTAAAGATGGAAAACAAGAAACAGAGATAAGGAACAGGATCAATATAGGAAATTATGCTATATCTGCCCTAAATGGAATAGTATGGGACAAACATATCTTCAAAGAAACAAAAAAAAACTATTTTTAATACAATAATCAGAGGCATTATTCCTATGGAGCTGATGTTTGGGCTTTAAATGCACAAATGAAAAAAAAAAAATTGCTCGCCACTGAAATGGACTACTGGAGACGTGCTGTAAGAATATCCAGGAAGGATAAAATCAGAAATTCATATATAAAAGAAAAAATGCAGGTACAATATTCAATATTAGATTTTTAAAGAAGAAAAAACAATTAAATTGGTACGGACACATTAGAAGAATGGAAGAAGGAAGACTACCTAAGATAATCATGGATTGGGAACCACAGGGAAGAAAAAAGAAGGGTAGACCAAATATTACGTGGATTCAGGGAAGCAATGAAACTAAGAGGGAATGGGAAATAGAAGAAGATATATGGATGAACAGACAAGAATGGAAAAATGTGTTGAAACAAATGTGTAGTTAACTGTGAACATGGGTACCGGAAAAATGTATATTCATTGTAAAAGCCGGAATAATAAAAAAAATATTATTATTATTATCATTATCATTATCATTATTATTATTATTATTATTATTATTATTATTATTATTATCATTATCATTATCATTATCATTATCATTATTATTATTATTATTATTATTATTATTATTATTATTATTATTATTATTATTATTATTATTATTATTATTATTACTACTACTACTACTAAGTCATCTCAAGATGTGTTTATAGAGGTAGTGATATAGAGAGTGATCGCTACTCCAAGCAAAATTTATATTATCAACAAGATGGAAGAAGTATATAAAGAAAGAAGAAATAGTTGAGTAAACATATGAGAGATGTTTATTAAAAGCAGACTGCCATGTGGAGGATATGTAGTACGAATAGGGACTGAAAAAAAAAAGGATTCGAAAAGTATTTATGGAAATCAGAGAGAAAACACCCAGTAGGAAGGCCAAGAATGAGAATATAGCAATAATTATTCGAGAAATGTGAACTACACAGAAAATATTTTTAAAATATTACCTCAGGATCGAGAGCTTACGTCCGTACAGCCATGAACCTCCAGGTTCAATAGTGCCAGTGAGGCTATGACGCACATAAACACTCGGGTCATTGGCGTCACATTTCAAATTACGATTAATTTCCCTCAGCTGTTAAATATTTTGCTAAATGTAATAACTAAATATTTAAAATGTCGATACTAGTAAAAGAAATCAACAACAGTATAAACTATTTGGACCTAACACTAACAAAAACTTCACCAACAACAAAATAGAAATTAATTAAATAAAAATAAAACGTAGTTTTATTTGATTTTCATATTTATTATATAATTCAGTGACAGTGGCATTTATCGAACACCGACAAGCAACACACTAGCCATAAACAATAAATCGAGACATCCTTTTCAACATAAAATAAGTATTTAATACACAAGTGATCTTCTTGGTGATATAATATTAAAATATATATGTAGTCAATATGCCCATTTCACCAATTAATGTTTTAAAATGGTCAACAAGTTTCTACAGCCAAGCTGTCATTCTCAAGACCAGATATTGACTGGTCTTGAGAATGACAGCTTGGCTGTAGAAACTTGTTGACCATTTTAAAACATTAATTGGTGAAATGGGAATATTGACTACATATATATTTTAATAAAATAAGTACATTCAAAAGCCTAATAAATAGGATACTAAAACTCCCTCTAAATAAAGACAATTATAATAAGGAATTAAATTACATCAAACGCATGGCAAAAATTAACGGCTACAACAAACAAATAATAAATAGCATTATAAATAAACAAAAAAGAAAAAACAACATTACCAACATAACCAATCTTGAAATAGAATCCAATGACAACAACAAAAAATGGATAACTCTCACGTACACTGGTAAAGAAACATTAAAATTGGCCAACACACTAAAAAAGCTCGATAAGAATATTAAAATAGCCTACAGAACTGACAACAAACTAAACAATTTAATAAACAACAACAACGAAGAAATAGATGAATTCGACAATAAAGGCATCTACAAATTAACATGTACAGACTGCAATAGATTCTACATTGGGAAAACTAACAGAAGCTTCAACATTAGATTCAAGGAACATTTCAGAGATTTCGTTTACAATGGAGGAAAATCAAGTTACGCAAAACATGTAATTCAAGCTGGACACCATATGCATCTCAATAGTACATAGAAAAAACATTCTAATGAGAATAAATATACTGGAGGAAATCGCAATCCTAAGAGAAATCAACAGCAACCTGATTCTCAATGAATACACACCTTATCCACACAATCCTCTGTACAAAATTCTCACAACCAAGTCAGTGCTTCAACAAGGGTCAACAAGAACGGACCTAATGCATTCTGCTGATGATGGGACTAGTCCCGAAAGGCCTACAGAGTTTTAAAAGAACTTAAGTTGAGGAGACGGACCTACAAGGTAACTATATTATAGTTTTTAACCGTACATTATATTACTATTTAAAATGTAGTAATCACAACAGAAAATCGGAAAACCAACATACTGATGACAAGCAAATTAACACAGTAGAATCATTTAAATACTTAGGTGCCAAAGTAAATGGACATAATGCATTAGAAAAGGAAATTAGGAAAGGTTGGTAAATGGGAATAAAGCTTATTTTGCAAATAGAACATTATTTAAAAGCAAATTAATATCAAAAACTGCAAAAGTAAGGTTATACAAAACACTCATTAGACCAGTAGTTACATATGCTTGTGAAACTGGGTCCTAAAAGAAACAATAAAACAGAAATTATTGATATTTGAAAGAAACATTTTAAGAAGAATATTTGGACTAAATAGAGGAATTGATAACAGTTGGAGAATCAAAACAAATAACGAACTAAACAAATTAATCAAAAATCAGAACATAGTAAACCATGTAAGATCTCTCAGAATTGGCTGGCTTGGACATTTGATAAGAATGGGTGACCAGAGACTGGTCAAGAAACTCTATAAATGGAAACCTATAGGAGGCAGAGCTGTTGGAAGACCGAAGATCAGATGGGAGGATGACACAATGAACGATCTAAAGAAAACGAAAGTGACTAACTTGAATATCGCAAGAGAAAGATTGGCATGGAGGAGGATTGTTGAGAAGGCCAAAACTTTCACTTTTGAAGTTGTCGCGCCTTAGGATGATGATGATGACGATTAAATGTAATAATTCTTCTCTTCTTCTTCTTCTTCTTGCTTCCAAGTATTAGGCCAAGGCCTGTTATGATCCTATAGAAAATTTTCCCTCCAGCGTTTCATAGGACGGCCCAGTGATCTTCGTCCTCTTGGTATTTAATTATAAACAGCTTCGGGGATCCGATTTGAACTCATTCTTTCAAGATGGTGTTTACAATTTAGTTGGTACTGTTTAATATATTCGAAAACTGGCGTAGTCTTCAATTCTTTTAAGATATCGGTGTTCCTTTTCCAATCCCATCTGGTGTAACCCGCTGTTCTGCGCAGAATCTCATTTCACAAGCCATTATTCTGCTTTCATGTTGTCTTTTTAGTGTCCATGCTTCACTACCATAGGTCAACACTGGTCTAGCCAAAGTGTTATATAAACCTAATCTTTTTTTTTTGTACAAGGGATGGTTCCATAACTTGATTAATAATTCCCAAACTTTTATTATAACTAGTAATTTTTTCAGGGATATCCTTTTCATCCCAGATAGAGAGATAATATCCAAGATATTTAAATTGATTAGTTCTCTCTAAAATTTTATTCTGGAGACAGATTTTACTTTGTATGGGGTCCTTCCCATGAAATGCCGTAATTTTAGTTTTGTTAATTGATATTTCCATATTAAATTTGGCACATATTTTTTGTAAATTATAAATTGAATAATAATTCTAACAAACAAATTCCTGTGTTGGATGCTGGCGTTTGTACAGCCCTAACCTGTGATTGCAACTAAATAACTATGTAACGATCCCGGTTTCTTGGGAATTCGCCAGTGAACTCTATCACTCCAACTGGATTACAAATAAAAGCCTTAATTTCTCCCAGGTGTTTTTGTTTCCTTCAACTCGCATTTACACCATTCTTCTTTTAACTGTTATTTGTAGAAAATGGATTACCTCTCTCCAATAATTGTAAAATGTGCCATCTCCACACATCCATACTATATTTTACATGGTTACAGGTACTTCCCAAATAGAAGACAAAGTGGTACCACTACAGGCCTTTAGAGGTCCTTCGGGTAGTAGGAGGTTAAGGCTCACTTTTTTTCCAGACAATTGGCACTCTTGAAGTCAGTCGGGTTGCCCTGCGTGACGGCCGCCTTAACCCCCAAAACAAGCGTTCAATGAATAATAGATAGATAGATCATCGGTTGATTAATGTCTTTGACATCGTCCGATTCCTAATAGCCAGTTTTGTCGGTCCATTCAATCTCCTGGTTGTAGATGTTTCTCCTTTATATATAAACATATTCCCTGACTCCAGGAGGTTTTAGGTCTTCCTCTACTTCGTCTTCCCTCAGGTTTCCATTCCAAAACAGATTTTGGTAGTCGATCCTCTTCCATTCGCTGGACATGTCCGTACCATCTTAATTGCTGAGTTTTAATATAATCTAAAGTAGTGTCTTCAATCTTCATTTTCTCCCTTATAACTGAGTTCCTAATTTTTTCTCTTCTTGAAATTCTTGCGGCTCTTCGTATAAAATCCATTTCCGTTGACAAAAGGTACTTATTTGTTTTTGTTGTTAATGGCCAAAGTTCTGCTCCATAAGTAATGATGCTTTTAACAATTGTATGATATATATTCAATGAATAATGATTTTCTTTTTACAATCATGAGACTTGTAAGGGGGGTGATGGGTGAAATTTTCGACATTTTCGGTCAAATTTAGCATTTTTTGTTTCTTGTATTAAAAAATGCTACCTTAAAGTATAAGTTGGTGAAGTTTCAATGTCCTATGGCGCTTGTAAGTCTCCCTAATGACTGTAGGACGGCATGTATGCTACATTCTAATTTAACTGCATTAAACCTTCAAATTGGCTTTTCCACACTTTTTTTTCATTGCATTTCAATATATTTAAATCAAAATAGCATTGACAAATGTAATGATAGAAACACGAAATTTTAACTGCATGTCCTACACACTGTGGCTAATAATTCTGTGCATGGATTTTGAAAGAACGTTGATAGTTTTTTAAATAAAAAATAAAATATGTGTAGTAATTTAAAAAAAATCATATGCAGAGGATGTATATATTTGTTTTCTTCCTTTATTATAATGATATGGAAAAGTTAAGGCATAGTGTTGTTCTAAATAAGTCAGTGGTCGTGTAGAAACAAAATTCAAAAATTTTACTAAAAAATTATGAGACTTATTAAAAATTTAAATATGAAAATGTTTTAATGGATTTTCTTCAATAACTCGAAAACCTTTAAGCCTAGAAGGACGAAACTTTAATATAATATTACCTATTAATGCATGAATGTGTGTACAAAACATCAAGAATGTAGCTTAAAAACTGTAGAAAATAGAATTTTCACCCATCACCCCCTTAAGCTGATTCGGCATCTCAAGAGAATGACATCTCATAGAATCCCTAAGAAGATCTTGGAGTGGAGAATAGATGGGAAATGAAGAAAGGGAAGACCTAAAGAAGGTTGGATGGACGGTGTAAGAAGAACTAGGACTTACAGATGACTATTTAACTCATGCCACAAATGCTAGTCAATAACCAATCACGTTTCAATGAATTTTGTTTTACAACCAATGACAGTCGTGATTCACCTCGCTCTTTATCGATTTCTCTTTATAAGCTCCTGATTTTGTGATAAAGAAAGCTCCTCCTTTCTAATGTTCTGAACAGGTCAGAGCATTATTTTTGTCCAACAAATACATTGAATATAGCAAATAATGAAAAGATTTCTTGATTTTACTGAGTTGTTTAGTAAAAAAAAAATGAATAACTCGTAATGTTGATTATGATATATAGTTTGATGTGTTTCATTATTTCTCCACTTGGGTGCACTCTTACAATATTGCGATCTTATTTGGCAATAAATAATATGATCAAGCAGCAGTGAATGAACATAACTTCATTCTGATTTGTTTTCAAACATCGCCGTTTACATTAAATACATAAATATTTTAAAATAACTATAGTTAAACAATGATTTGTGAGTAAACAGCTTAATTTTATTCGTTAAATAGTCCTAACAAATGCCACTCTCGATTTCCAAATTCTCTATATAAATTGGAAATCACTCGTGGCATTACTTATGAGAATTTTCAGGACCGCTACAACTGGACAAGGTGAATTTCTTGAAGGTCACGGACAACCATTGTATTCTGGATAAATTCCAAAATTTAAAGAATTATTTAATTCGCAAAAGTGTGGTTTTTTGCTATTTGTTAGAATAATCCATAATGTGCACAAAGGTACAAGTTTCAAGGTTGTTGCCTGTGAATTATGTGCAAGTCGAGATATGTTCAGCAGCTGCCTACGGCTACAATGGAGGTGAAGCGCGATGAACAATATGCCGCTTTGAAATTCTGCTTTCGTCTCAACAAATATTCTACCTGAGAGACATGTTTGTGCTAGGGGCCTGAGTGGACTAGTGGTTATGTTACTAATGTATAAAATTAGAGGTATCGGATTCAAATCCCGGTTCAGGTGTTTATTTTTCTTATCATGTTATTTTGTCATCATCATCACTCCAGGGATTAGGCAACTTCATAATGCATCAGCCCGTCATCTAGGTCTTCCAACATCACGTCTTCCTCTTGCTTGATAATTTCTTGCTAACAATGGATATTTCTCCTTACTCATTCCATCCATATGATCAATCCATTTCTGTCTGTAATTCGTGACCTTATCCAATAAAGGCTGTACCTTCAATTCTTCTCTTATATCCTCATTTCTTATTCTATCAAGTCTTGTACATTCATTTACTTGTCTTAGGAACCTCATCTCCGCCGTCTGTATTCTATCCTTCTGTTTTTTCATTGCAGCCCAAGTTTCACATCCATACAATACTGCGCCAAACATTATACATTTTTATCTTTGTTTCTTTTCTAATTTTATCTTGCTTGGGTCGATTCCTTTTATGACAATCCGGCTGATTTCCATGAAGCTTCTCAGTAAGATGAATAGCTCCTGGAAGCGTTACGAGCGCTTCGCAGGACAAGGATGGTGGAAGGGCTGCTTCCTCTGAGCCTCCAAACATGCTCCTCTGGGTATCCACCCCCCAAGAGAGGGCTGCTTCTTCCGCTCTTCAAGTCCTACAAGTTTAGCTGTGCTATTCCTTGTCACCCTGTTGACCGTTGAAGACTTGACGAAGATGTGGCCGCCCAATATGGATACAGACGCCATTCCCTCGTTGTGAGCTATACTTAGTTCCCCTCGCCTCTTACCCACCAGCAAGATTAACCTAAGTCAATCTTCCCCAGTAGAGTCGTCTGGTTCATCGGGTACTAAGCCCCCCATCACGTCAAGGTGTTATTTTGTATTGGCCTATATACCCAATAGCTACTAAAGAAAATCTGGTACATTTTTGTACATATGTGTATTAAGAACAGAACAGAAAAGGAATCTTTGAAAAATACTCATAATTGTGGAAATGATCTGGAAAATACTAATGAACTACCTTTTTTTCAGGTGCCATTTTGAATGTGAAATTAACAGTAGTGGAAACTATTTGTCCCACGCCGTAGCCGAGTGGTTAAGGTAGGAAGCCTTGGCGCAGAGCTACGGGACTTGCGCTGGTTCGAGTCTCCATGGGGGAAGAAATTTTCTCATGGTATTTCGGCCAGTATGGGACCGGTGCCCACCCAGCATCGTGAGGCAATTGGGTAGCTACAATAAGTAGCGGCTCCAGGTTGAGGAGGCAGCTATAACGGCTGTGGGACTCGACATGCTAACCACATGTCACCCTACACTGGCTGTTGATCATCTACCTCTGTGATTGACACATGTGGATGTGAAGGGCCAGCAGCCGGCTGGCAAATGGGCAACCGCTGAAAAGTGGAAAGACCCTCAATCGGGAAACTATTTTGTAACACCAGAATATTGTATCTTAAAGAGGAAATCATGATGATTGATCAGACCAATTCACGATTTGGTACAGCTTCAAGTTTTTTGTAAGAAGTAGAAAGGAAACTACCTAATTTATAACGTTCGAAGGCTAGTTCTCAATTGAACTTAATGTTCCAGATGTTCACATGAGAACTAGAAGGCGACCGAAACTGCTACAGTGGATCAGGGACTCAATCCCATCTGGAAGGTACGTCACAGATCTGACGTCAGTTTGGAGAGATGGTACCATCCTGTGTGACGTCATCCAGACTGTTGTCCCGGGTTCGTGCTCCGAGAAATTACGTGCAAACGGCTGTCATACTTCAATTCACCACGCACAGCAGTTGGCAGCAACACATCTTCAAGTACAGCCAGTACGTATTATATACACTGTCATAAATTATATACCCGATCCCATCGGCAATTGTCCTTTATATCCCTCCTCATCCACACTACCTGTTATTACCCGTTCAAGGAGTAAGCGCAGTTGTTGACGGAGGGCACTGCAGTCGTGTTTATGTAGGAATAGAACACGTGACACTGTTATCTATGGGTGCTGAGGGGAACCGGACGTGGGACGCTGACAGTGAACACTGCCTTAGATGACGTCACGTGTAGCAACAAAGAGAGCTTCTCAATTCTTCCGTCTGCACAGATATTTTGAACGACTAATACTCGAAATATTTTACAGTTTCTCTTGCTAAAACATGGGATTCCCTTCCACCCTATTATAATAATAATAATAATAATAATAATAATAATAGATAGATAGATAGATAGATAGATAGATAGATAGATAGATAGATAGATAGATAGATAGATAGATAGATAGAATAGATAGATAGATAGATAGATAGATAGATAGATAGATAGATAGATAGATAGATAGATAGATAGATAGATAGATAGATAGATAGATAGATAGATAGATAGATAGATAGATAGATAGATAGATAGATAGATAGATAGATAGATAGATAGATAGATAGATAGATAGATAGATAGATAGATAGATAGATAGATAGATAGATGATAGATAGATAGATAGATAGATCATCGGTTGATTAATGTCTTTGTCATCGTCCGATTCCTAATAGCCAGTTTTGTCCGTCTATCCAATTTCCTGGTTGTAGATGTTTCTCCGTCATATATAAACACATTTCCTGACTCCAGGAGGTTTAATAATAATAATAATAATAATAATAATAATAATAATAATAATAATAATAATGTTTTATTTATTCTGGGAGAGTTAAGGCCATAAGGCCCTCTCTTCCACTCAACCAGCACAAATACAAATAAATATTTGACAAATATAGATATACACTATACTAATTATAAACAGTTAAAGATACATTAAATGTAGCAATGTAAATTTAATGTACAAACAACATTTCATACTACAAAAAAAGTAAAGTGATCCCACAACAGACCCGGAGGCCCTTGGGGTAGTAGGAGGTTAAGGCTCCCACTTTTTCTAGACTATCGACACTTTATGTCAGCCGGGTTGTCAGCCCTGCGTGACGGCCGCCTTTACCCCCAGAACAAGCGTCTGGTACTCATTTACGTTAGAGGCTGAGTCGACCCCAGGGCCATAGTGCCGCCAGAGGGTTTGGGTCAGTTTAAAAATCCTGACCCCAACGGGACTTGAACCCTCGACCCTCGGGCTTGTAGCTCAGTGCCTTAACCACTACGCTACGGCGTGCCCCCATTTCATACTACAATAATAATACTTACGATGATAATAATAATAATAATAATAATAATAATAATAATAATAATAATAATAATAATATAATACTTCTGGATGGTGTTTCTCTTGAGGCCGAAACAGGTCAACAAATGGCCTAAATTCGTGAATGTACTATGATGATGATGATGATGATGATGATGATAATAATATAATGATCATAATATAATTTGATAATAATAATATAATGATCATAATAATAATTATTATAATAATAATAATATAAATATGATAAATTATACGAGAAACACCAATTAATATATGTACCTTACACTGGGTAATGATGAAGTCGAGTTTAGAGCAAATATAAATTTAGATTTCTTTTAAAAGTTGCCGCCCTATGCCAGAGACTGCCAAACTTTATTATCTTTCAAAAACAAACTGATAATAAAATAATTATCAATATAAATATCTCACTAATATTATTCTTTTGACAATTTTTCCCCTTTATTCAATAAAAAATAATATTAATATTTATCAATATGTTTACCTAATGTCTTATTTATATATTTTTTTATTTAGGAATATTTCACAATACAGTGTTTCTACTTCAACCCAAAGTGATTTGTCGCCAGAGGCTCCTGTTTAAAGCATCAAATCTTCAGCTTCCATACTTCTCTTCACTCCATCCATATATCGTTCTCTAGAGCTGCCTCTTGCACTTCTTCCATTAGCTTTCCAATTAAGCATCTTCTTTGGAATTCTCTCTTCTTCCACTATCATGAGGTGCCCATACCATTTCAAACGTTTTTCCTTCTATTTGTCCTAACATGTTTTTTTTTTTTACAACTTGCATAATTTCCCTTATTGTGCTATTTCTGACCTTATCCCTTCTTGAAATTCCTGTCGATCGCCTCCAAAAATCCATTTCCACTGCTAACGGCTTGTTGGCTTGTTTTCTACTTACTGTCCTGGTTTCGGACCCATATAATAAAATGCTTTGTAACAGAACTTGAAATATAGTTTTCTTCGTTCTGTGTATTATATTTCTATTCCAAAGCACTGAGTTCAACATACCAATGATTCTTCTTCCATCTGTTATTGTTCTTTCAATTTCTGTAGTAGAATTCTCACTTTTATCTAAAATAGATCCTAAATATTTATTTTTTTTAACATTACGTTTTCTTCCTGAATTACATTTTAGCTCATCTGTTGTATCCAATGAAAGATATTCTGTTTTATTATAATTAATCTGTATTGAGAACAGTTAAGTCTCGTAGACTGCGATGGGCAGGACATGTGGCACGAATGCGGAATGAAAGACGTGCATGGAATCTTCTTGTAGGAAAACCAGAGGGAAAACGCCCAGTTGGTAGACCAAGAACGAGGTGGGAGAATAACGTTAACTATGATTTGAGGGAAGTAGATTATACAGGGGATCAATGCAAAACATTAGCTCAGGATAGGGATGTATGGGGAGCTTATTTTCGCGCGGAAATGAACCTACGGGTTCGACAGTGCCAGTGAGTTAGTTAGTTTTAGAAATTGGAAGGATTTAGCAACAAATAGAGAAGTCTGGAAGGACATTCTGAGGAAGAACTTGGGCCCGAAATAGGTTATAGTGCCATATGATGATGATGACGATTTCAGGAAAGTAGATTTTAAGGGGATGATTGGAGAATATCAGCTCAGATTAGGAATTTACGGAGATCTTATGTCTGAGTGGCCATGAACCTATGGGTTCTATAGTGCCAGTGAATTCGTTAGTTTGTAAGTTAGCCAATGTTAACAGGGTAATGTATTGTATGGAAAGAATTATTGTTAGATTATATTAGATTTATTTAGCCTGGCGGAGTTAAGGCCATGTGGCCTTCTCTTCCACTCACCAGGACAAACATATATTACATCAGAATATAACAATCTGAATTAACTCTAATATTAAATACTAAATAAAAATTTGATCAAAAACATATCTATTATATTACGATCTATAATGTAACCAGTTAATAATCATCTGTCTTTCAAGTATTAGGCCCAGTGGCCCGTTACGGTCTCCCGCCATCTCCGAAAAGGTCGACCCACAGATCTTCTGCCTCGAGGAATGTAGTGAAGAATTTGTTTTGATATTCTGTGACGATCCATGCGCTGAATATGGGCTAGTCAATTGTTTCTATATTCTTGGAGGTATTCAGATATAGGTACGATGTTTAACTCTATGGCTATTGTTGAATTTCTTTGGTGGTCTAGAAGGCTATAACCTGCAGTTCGTCGCAGAAATTTCATCTCCGTGGCTGTAATATGACGATCATCCTGAGTTCTGATAATCCAAGCTTCACTGCCATAACAAATTATGGGTCTAGCAAGAATTTTATAGATTTTCATTCTTGTGTGTCTCTGCACTTTTGATGGTTTAAAAACTTGGTTAATGTAAACCAGTTAATGTTAGTTAAAATTAAGACTAAAACTAATAATAAAATGTATACAAGCAAGACATATTAAATTGTCCCTGTCTAGTGTATATAAAAAACAAAGAAAAATAATGAGATATAGAAAACTAATTTTACGATTATACAATATTTAAAACAAAACAAAACAAAATGTGCGGTGCAAAAGCAGTTACAAGTATAGAAAACGAGATATAATTTGTAAAAGTGATCTCTCATACTTGATTGGTAAGGTATAATGTTTCAATGTGTAGGTATATATTAATTTGATACAATCTGGATTATTTCATGGGTACAGGATGTGAGATTGAATGACAAGGTATAGAAAAGTAGATTCATCTGCATCGATCACCGCAGGAGATCAAAGTTGTAAAGCAAGGGGTGATTTCAATCTACCGTTTCATCATCCCCATCCCTTCAGCTAGCTTTCATTTCCTTGCATCCCCCATCCCACTAACATCTTTAAAACAACTTTTCTTTTTGTTTCTGGAATACCTGCAATAGATAGGGAAACTAAGCTCTCAATTAACTAACTCACTGGCACTATCAAATCCGTAGGTTCGTGGCCGCGCGTACATAAGCTCTCCATACATCCCTATCCTGAGCTTATGTTTTCCAATGATTCCCTGTACAATCTACTTCCCTCAAATCATAGTTAATTTTATTCTCCCACCTCATTCTCGGTCTATGAACTGGACATTTTTCCTCTGGTTTTCCTACAAGAAGCTTCCATGCACGTCTTTCATTCCCCATTCGTGCCACATGTCCTGCCCATCGCAGTCTACGAGACATAACTGCTCTTATTATATCTGGTTTCCTATAAAGACCACGTAGTTCACTGTTAAGTAGTCTTCTCCATTCACCTGTGTGTTCATCTCTCTTTGATTCAAAAATTTTCCTAAGAACTTTATTCTCAAATACTCGTATCTCCTGTCCTCCCTTAAAGTAAGAGTCCATGTTTTGCATCCATATAACTGGTACAATAATAGTTTTATATATTTTCATTTTTACGTTTTTTGAAAGGAGTTGGGATGTCAAGAGCCTCTGTAATGCATAATAGCACGCATTTCCAGAATTGAGCCTATGTTTAATTTCCTTGTGCATCACATTCCTATTTGTGATTATTGTTCCTAGGTATTTGAATTCAGCCACTTTCTCAGAATTTCCCTCATTTGTCACCAGCTGTCCATTTCCACTGTACAATGTATTTCTATGTGTGAGCATATATTTAGTTTTATTTATATTTACTTCCAGTCCCAATTTCTTAGTGTTACTCAATAGTGTGTGCGTGTTGGCCTTTAGATTTGAGGGAAGTAGATAATACAGGGGATAGTCATTTTCCATGTCTACTAGATAGATAGCGAGGTTTTTAATTTCCGAGATTTCAAACGTGAGTTGTACATTATTTTTTGCGCGACGGTGTTTTCAAAATAATAAATAATAGTTAAGTAATAACATCTTTGTTGGAAATCATTGCGCTCATTATAAACAACTGACTAACATTAACAGTGTGGACAATGTTTATTAGTTGAAACTACAGGAGGCCGTGAGACTAATTCAGTGATAAAATGGCGGCAAGTACGTATTTATTGTTTTATATTGTTTCGAATAAAGTTGAGTAGATTTGAAATGCAGTGATTTGTTTCGTATAATGAATATTAACACTACCTTTTGGACATTTTTTGTAATATACATTGTATGTAGTATACATAGAGGGCAGTGGTTTTACTTTCCACACGCGTGATTGTAATATGTAATATTACAGTATAGTTGTTTTATTACAGTAAACTTATAGTTATTTAGGTTGGCAATCCCGAAATGTAAGAAGTTGAATTTTCAGCTATGGTCGCCATTGCTGTAAGTACGACAAAACGCCCTACTGCACAAAAAGCTCCCCCCCCTTAAAATTTCAAAATTTTCAGAAGTCCACATTAAAAGAGAAGCCTTCCATATGTAATTCAGTTAATCTGAACATATTTTATATTTGATTTGTGATCCAGAATAGAATTCCCTGAAGGTATTTCACAAACGTGTAGTTTTCCTTGTGATGTAATGGAATTCCCAAGGGAAGAGAGCACTTGTGAAAAATTGCTTCAATCACAGCGCCCAGCTGGAGGATCGCAAACTGTAACCCACACGAAATTACAAGCTGCAAAGTTGATGACTTGACGAGATGTATCTTACTACTTTACTGACAAATTACACAACCATTAAACAATATAATAATAATAATAATATAATAATTTTATTATTATATTTTATTATTATTATTATTATTATTATTATTATTATTATTATTATTATTATTATTATTATTATTATTATTTCCACCGCTATGGTCTCGAGGTAATGTGCTGCCTTGTCACGCAGCGGGCCCGGGTTCGATCCCCGGTCGGGGCAGTTTTTCTGGGTGAGGTTTTTATTGGGGTTTTTCCTCACCTGTAAGACAAATGTCAGGAAAACTTTAAGGCCCAAACGGTCCCCGAAATCATATGGCCATCATCCTTACCATTATCATTATCATCATCATCCTTCACCGGTGTGGAAAGCAACGGGAAGCTACCACACCTACACAATTCCCAAGTAAAGCTGCAAGCATAGCATGAAAATGCTATGATTGCAGTGAAGGACCTGCCTTCGGGCAGAATCACTATGGATGGATTATTATTATTACTATTATTATTATTATTATTATTATTATTATTATTATTATTATTATTATTATTATTACCGTTGTAAGGGGTAGTGACGTGTGTATAACCTCTCCTACCCAATTCTCATCCTCACCTTCTCGTGGTACAACCCGTTTTCACAAACGAGGCTCTGAGGACCGAGTCACGGCGGTATAACCGTTCCATCAGGTACTGAGTAAATGCGGTATCCTAATGTCTGTCCAGAGACTAAAAGGTAGCAGCCCTACCACTGGACTACTTAGCGTCGGGCCAGTAACCTGTCCTAAGGAACTTCAAAACTACTTTCAAGTCTCAACACGAAAAAAGCCAGACCGAAACAGGTCAACAAATGGCCTAAATTCGTGAATGTACTATGATGATGATGATGATGATTATTATTATTATTATTATTATTATTATTATTATTATTATTATTATTATTATTATTATTATTATTATTATTATTATTATTATTATTATTATTATTATTTATAAACAGACAAGCAAAGGTGTTCGACAAGGATGTGGACTATCTCCACTCTTACTTAATATATATTAACAGAATAGTGCAAGAATGGAAACAAACAGAAAATAGTGGAATGTTAATAACTAGGAATAAAATAATTCAAACAATATTATATGCTGATCATCAAATAATATTATCAGATTCCGAAGATAGCTTACAAATAGCAGCGTATCAATTATTCAAAATTTCCAGCAAATATAATATGAAAATTTCCATCTCAAAATCCAAAACAATGGCAATGTGTGGAAAAAACATACAACGGGTGAAAATTGAGATTGATGGAAAAATTATAGAACAAGTGTCAGATTTCTCTTACTTAGGAAGTGTATTTGCAGAGTATAAGAGTGACATTGATTCAAAATTACAAAAATATAATAAAATGAATGCTGTAATACGAAGACATTTTGGTAAACAGATGAGGACAGAGACAAAACTAAGATTACATAACATCACATCAAAAGCTGCTCTAAAATACGGAAGTGAAATTTGGATTTTAAATAAAAGAAACTCTCATAAACTTCAAGTAAGCCAAATTCGCTTCTTACGATCATTGATAGGAGTCAATAGACTGGATCACCAAAGGAACACTATTATCAGAGGAAAACTTGGGGTAACAAGTTTAAATGAAGATATACAAAGATACCAACAAGAATGGAAAAATCATCTGAGGAGAATGGCAAGAAATAGACTTCCAAAATTGGCATTCCAATATACCCCAACTGGACATAGGGACCAAGGAAGACCAAAACATCGGTGGAAAGAGCAAGACCATCTTCGCTAGGTTTACCGTACAGGCCACATGGCCTAAAACGAATTTGTTCATGATGATGATGATGATGATTTATAAACAGATTTTCAATGTTTACACGTTTTTCTAAAGTTTTATTTTCCTTCTCCACTCGTCTCTATCCATCCACCCCACTTCCTCCAGTTCTCTTGTTCTCATTTCAGTTCTTATTTCTTGCATCCACGAGTTTCGAGGTCTTCCTGTCCTTCTTCTACCAGGTGGACACCATTCCAATATTTTTCTGGGTAACTTTTCTTTTTGCATCCGTCGTAGTTGCCCAGACCAATTTAATTGCTTGTTTCTTATATAATCTACTACTGAATATATAAGATTCATTTTTTTCTCGTTTGACAGTATTTCTATTTTTTTTCTAATTTTGAACATCTTGCTGCTTTCCTCAATAAATCCATTTCCATCGACATAATTGTTTGTAATAATAATAATCATCATCATCATCACTCCAGGGATTAGGCAATTGCCCGTTCCGAATTCATAAATGCATCAGCCCAACATCTTCTAGGTCTTCCAACATCACGTCTTCCTCTTGCTTGATAATTTCTTGCTAACAATGGATATCTCTCCTTACTCATTCCATCCATGTGATCAATCCATTTCTGTCTGTAGTTCGTGACTTTATCCAATAAAGGCTGTACTTTCAATTCTTCTCTTATATCCTCATTCCTTATTCATCAAGTCTTCTATAATCTGTACATCCATTTATTTGTCTCAGGAACCTCATCTCCGCCGTCTGTATTCTATCCTTCTGTTTTTTCACTGGAGCCCAAGTTTCACATCCATACAATATTGTGGGAACCGCCATAACATTATACATTTTTATCTTGGTTTCTTTTCTAATTTTATTTTTGAATGTTCTCTGTATTGTTCCACACACCGTCTGAAATTTATTTATTTTGGAGTCAATATCTCTTTCCACATTGTAGCCAACATCACAGCCCAAATATTTGAAACTAGACACCTGTTCTATACTTTGATTTTCTAAAATAATTTTGGATCTCACTGGATCTCTTCCTCTAAAAGCCATGGTCTTCATTTTCCTTACAGAAATCTTTAGATCGTATAATTTACATATTTCATTTAATGCATGCATTGATTTGTAATAATAATAATAATAATAATAATAATAATAATAATAATAATAATAATAATCAATCTGATGAGGATGGAGAATGATAGAATCCCAAGAATGATGCTGGATTGAAATGGTGAAGGCAGGAGGAGGAGGGGAAAACCCAGGGAACAGTGGATGGATGAAGTGAGAAGAAATATGATCAGCAGAGACCTCAAAGAAGAAAATGCTGACGATATAAATCTGTGGCGAAACAAAATACATTGGGCTGAAGGATAAATACTGTAATGTAGAGAGAATCCTTAATAAAAATATTATAATAATAATAATAATCATAATCATGATAATAATAAAAGCTTTAATGCACATCTTTCATTCTCCGTCCATGCCACATGTCCTGCCCATCGCAGTCTACGAGACTTAACTGTTCTCATTACATCTGGCTTCCTATAAAGACCATCTAATTCACTGTTATGCAGTCTTCTCTATTTCCCTGTCTGTTCATCTCTCTTTGGTCCAAAAATTTTCCTAAGAACTTTATTCTCAAATACTCGTAATGTCCTTTTCTCCCTTAAAGTATGAGTCCATGTTTCGCATCCGTACAATATAACTGGGAGAATAATAGTTATATATATATATATATATATATATATATTCAGTTTAACGTTTTTTTGAAAGGAGTTGGGACATCAAGAGTCTTTCTAATGCATAATAGCACGAATTTCCAGAATTGAGCCTATGTTTAATTTCTTTGTGCATCTCATTCCTATTTTTGATTATTGTTCCTAGGTATTTGAATTCAGCCACTTCCTCAAAATTTCCCTCATTTGTCACCAGCTGTCCATTTCCATTATATAATGTATTTCTAAGTGTGAACACATATTTAGTTTTATTTATATTTACTTCCTGTCCAAATTCCTTAGTGTTACTCAATAGTGCGTGTGTGTTGGTCTTTAGTATCTCCTCGCTATCGGCCAATAGTACTATATCATCAGCACAAGCTAACAGCTTATTAATAACATTGAGTTGTAAGCCTTCCCCATCCACTAAAGATTTGTTGGCATGCTCTAGTACAAAATTGAATCATTTATCATAATTCTTATTGTATGTATAATTGTGAAGTATTATTGTTGTACATGTGAAGTGGAGGAGAAGACCTTACGGTGTGAACTCCATCAGGTAAAATAAAAAAATCTTCTTCTTCTTCCTTTCCAGGATTAGGTCAATGTGACCTGTTCTGGTCTCAAGTCCATCGTTTCCTTGGCCGTCCCAAAGATATTTTCCCATGTGGTTTGTAGGTGTTTATCATT
>JASPKZ010000803.1:1342500-1370000 GCA_030220185.1 Diploptera punctata
TTCAGGCTCGTAAAAGATCCTTTAGCCTGAATAAAAAGGCATCTAAGCAAAATTTACCGAATTTTCCCGTCCTAGTACTACCTTGGTTTCCTAGATAGTATGAGACAGAACGCTGACCACGAACCACTCATATGGCATCTATACGAAAACAAGTGTAACTAAATTAGTATGGTTCAAAATCTTCCCTGTAGGGGGAGAGTGCCTAAATCTCTGTTAAGAGAAAGCATGGGCTTACAAGAAGACAAGAAACAATGTAGCCATTACTAAAATATATGGTTTTAACAATGTCACATTATTTCAACAATGTATATATATATATATATATATATATATATATATGGGTGTACAAGAGGAGCCGGACATCATAGAAAAGAAAAGATTGCAGTGGTATGGTCATGTCAAACGAATGCCAGAGCAAAGATTGCCAAAAATTGTTATGGAATGGATCCCAATGGAAAGGAGGAAGAGAGGAAGACCGAAGAAAACTTGGATAGAAGGGGTACAAGCAGCTATGAATATCACAGGAATGGAGGAAGATCAATGGATGGATAGAGAGGAATGGCGTTTGGTTTCCGGAAGACGGCGGCAGCTGCCATGATACCGGATGATGATGATGATGATATATATATTGTTAAGAATTATATCCATACATAGTAATTCTGCCCGAAGACATGTCCTTCACTGCAAACATAGCATTTTCATGCTATGCTTTCAGCTTTACTAGGGAATTGTAGGTGTGGTAGCTTCCCGTTGCTTTCCACACCGGTGAAGGATGATGATGATAATGAGAAGAATGATGATGATGTTGATGATGGTCATATGATTTCGGGGACCGTTTGGGCCTTAAAGTTTTCCTGACATTTGTCTTACAGGTGAGGAAAAACCCCGATAAAAACCTCACCCAGAAAAACTGCCCCGACCGGGCCCGCTGCGTGACAAGGCAGCACGCTACATCGAGACCACAGCGGTGGACAAGAATCATATATAATAAATGAAATATTGTCGCTAAATTCCATATGGTGGAATAAGCAAATTTGGAAGGACACAAAAAAATATATTGGTAAAACATTGGTGGAATCTGTTGAAATGTATGGAAGTGAGGTATGGACAATCAATAAGTACTACAAGAATAGACTAACAGCTCTAGAAATTGATTATTTACGCAGAAGTGCCAGAAAGTCTAAATTATAACATGTCACAAATAAGGAAATTAGAAACATAATGCAAGCAGAAGAAAACATAATTGAAAGAATTGAGGAGAAGGAATTAAAATGGTTAGGACATATTTTAAGAATGGAAGATGAGAGATGACCGAAACTACTATATCAATGGCAACCAACCAGAAAGAAGAAAAGAGGGAGACCAAAGTTAAAATGGAAGGAAAACATGAGGAAGTAATGCAAGCAAGAGGGCTAAACACTGAAGATGCCCAAGATCATTGGCTTTGGAGGTTTGGCACGGGAAGACGCCATCAGCTGTAAAAACCTGAAGATAGATAGAGATAGAAATATATAATTTCGAGTTATCGCTTCCACTCTTAACTTTCATCACCCCTTAAATATGTTAATCTTAAGGTGCTACTAAATATATGGTCACACGTAGAAATACATTATATAATGGAAATGGACAGCTAATGATAAATGAGGGAAATTTTGAGGAAGTGGCTGAATTCAAAATCCTAGGAACAATAATCACAAATAGGAATGAGATGCACAAAGAAATTAAACATAGGCTCAATTCTGGAAATGCGTGCTATTATGCATTGCAGAGACTTTTGATGTCCCAACTCCTTTCAAAAAATGTTAAACTGAAAATATATAAAACTATTATTCTACCATTTATATTATATGGATGCGAAACATGGACTCTTACTTTAAGAGAGGAAATGAGATTACAAGTATTTGAGAATAAAGTTCTAAGGAACATCTTTGGACCAAAGAGAGATGAACAGACACGTGAATGGAGAAGACAACACAGCAATGAACTACATGGTCTTTATAAGAAGCCAGATATAATATGAACAGTTAAGTCTCGTAGACTGCGATGGCCAGGACATATTGCACATATGGGGAATGAAAGACGTGCATGGAAGCTTCTTGTAGAAAACCAGAGGGAAAACTCCCAGTTGGTAGACCTAGAATGAGGTGGGAGAATAACATGAACTATAATTTGAGGGAAGTGGATTATAGGGAATGATTGGAAAACATTAGCTCAGGATAGGGATGTATGGAGAGGTCCGGGCGGCTAAGAAACTACAGGTTCGATAGTGCCAGTGAGTTAGTTAGTTAGGGTCTTGATAGAGAAGTTTAATGGGAACTTAAGAGCAGAGCTTCAACGACGATGATGATGATGATGATGATGATGAAGATGAAGATGATGACGATGATGATGATGATGATGATGATGATGATGATGATGATGATGATGACTTACAAAAAGAGTGCGTCAGGCGTGGACGGCCGTAATCCTTGTTATTCACATCTGATCCCTCGACCCAGCCCTGACCGGACACAAGTTGAAGAGGGAGGAGTTATAGTAGCAGAGTTTTTTTTTTTTTTTTCCAATATTTACTTCGCAAAAAAGCACTGTGAAATATTAACAAAATGTTTTGATCGCTTTATAAAGACAGAGTATATCCTTGTGCCATCTATTGAACAAACGCAGAATTACAACGAGACACATCTGCCATCTACACGATAAAAAAAACTAACCAAATAACATTTATTTATTTTAATGTTAGATCATCATCATCATCCAGGGATTAAGCCTGTTGGCTCGTTCCGGTTTCATGAAAGCTAGAATTGTTAAAATTGTTCAGACAATCTTCTGTGTGGGCGTCCAACATTTCTCCTTCCGTGCGGTTTACAGTTTAGCAATAATTTTGGAAATCTTCCTTCTGACATTCTATCAGTCGTTCCTATATTTAATTATTCGGTCTGTAAGTTTGAAAATATTTTAGTTCCTTTCTTATATATTCATTTCTTTTCTTATCCAACAGAGTATATCCTGCTATATTTCTTAAAAATCTCATCTCAGCTGCTTCCAATCTTTGTTCTTGTCTTTTAGTGATCGTCCAACTTTCTGATGTATAGATCAATACAGGAACAGCCATTACTTTATAAAATTTAATTTTTGTTTCTTTTATTGTGTTTTTAGGGTTCTTTTAATAGAGTCACACATTAGATTAGGAAAAAAAAACATATTGATTACATTAATTAGAAAATATATTTCATAGGTAAAAATTATCATAAATCTTAATGCATAAAAATTCATACTGCATATGTTTATACTCGCAAAACTTGAAAAGTAGTCGGTCAGTTGACTTGAAATTATGACACAAAGTTGCATTCGGATACGCGCGTGTTCGAGTTCAAACGACTTAGATTTCTAATACGTCTTGCGTTCGCAATGACTACCAATAAAAGGCAAGGGAAATCTTTGAAGAGTGCGATTTGAATTTAAAAAACGATTCCTTCTCTCATGTGCTAATTACATGCTCCAGAGTCGGTAAAAATCTGATTTTTACACGCTTCTTGACCTGTATCTATCTATGTAACGGAATCTTTCAACGCGATTTTCACCCACTTAAAATCATTGGATCGACTTCAAACTTTGTATACTTGTAAAGGACCCATGACAATACAATAATTTCATAAATAATATATAATATGTAATAGGTTGCGGACGTATCGACTTTTTAGTCCATCGTTGTAAGATATTGATATTATATCCTCTTGTAGCTCAGTTGGTAGTGGTATATAATTTCAGTAATGTATAGGTCGCTGGTTCAAATCCGGCTCGGAGGATTTTTTTTAGAAGAATATTACTTTTAGCTCATACTACAATAGTATCTAATTTAAAGATTTGCATTTCTGTCTTATTCTGTAAAATATTAATGACAATTTTGTAAACTTACCACATTGTAATTTATCCAAAAAATATGAGAAGGATGCGATTAACTGTAACTATTTATCTATATTAAAATATTCAAAATATTATAATAATGTTAGATAATATTTTTTTTAATATTATATTCGTGCCTAGACACTAAAAATATCGTAAGCAATTAAATTTTCATGCGATTCCGGTTTATGACAATCAATTAAACTAAAAATTTAAAAAAATAATAGCAGTTTAAAAAACTAAAACAACACGCTTTATTAGAAAACCAAACTAAAAAATAAAAAATAATATATTAAGAAACTAAAACAACACGCATTATTAGAAAACCGAACTAAAAAATGAAAAATATTTTTAATTTCATACACGCTTGGGGTAAAATTAAAGTGGTCAACAAAAAATTCATCTCCAACACATCTAGAATAAAACTAGAGTTATCTACAAAAAAAATGTTACCATCAAAGGCTTTTTATAGTTTTTACGTTTTCTTCTTAGAGACTTTACTTTTATCAATATCTGTTTATTATCAAATATATTAATTGATAAAGAGCACCCCACGCTTTTAATGGTAAAATTATTTTTTTTTGTATGGAAGTGAGGTGTGGACCCTGCGTCAGCATGATAAAGCAAGAATAATAAACAGTTCTCAAATGAGATTCCTTCGATCTTTAAATGGAGTTACATTGAGGGACAAAATATGTAGCTGTGATCCTTACAAGGGAACTCTCATCCATTGCATGTAGATACATATCTTGAAATTTCTCCAAGATAAGCGTTGTGATCTACAAACACATTGTTCAAAAATTAATTGCAGATTTAACTGTAAGGCACAGAAATCGAACCAGAATCCAGCAATGGTAACCCACTGTATGGAGCAGATAGACTCCCTGCTTGAGTAAGAGGGGAGTGGAGTGAGGCCGGATGCGGCGCAAATAGTGAGGATTATCCACTCTACCGAGAATGGAGTTGTATTACTTCCCTATAGTTTAATGATAGTCTTAGCGCAGAGCTACGGGACTTGCGCCGGTTCGAGTCTCCATGAGGGATGAAATTTTATCATGGTATTTCGGCCAGTATGGGACCGGTGCCCACCCAGCATCGTGAGGCATTTGGGTAGCTACAATAAGTAGCGGTTCCAGGTTGAGAAAACCAGCTAAAACGACTGCGGGACACGTCATGCTGACCACATGTCATCCCTACCCTGGCTAAATGATAATCTATCTCTGTGATTGACACATGTGGATGTGAGGCCAGCAGCCGGCTGGTAAGCTAAGGACCTTCTAGGCCTGTTGCGCCATGGAATTATTTGGAGCTTGATTTTACTACATTGCAGTTAAAAATGGCAATAAAAACCAAATATGACATGAAAAGAAATTATATATATAACCTCCATTGCTAAATGTCAAAATTTAATTATTACATTGAAATAAAAAGCGTTACTGCTATAAAGTAAACTATTGTCATTAAAAATTCTTTCTTGTTATAAAAGCCGTAAGTTGGCACTGAGATTGATGTCTCGCTGCCTCATATCAAAGAAAATTGTATATAAGGAAAGAAATAAATCAGTGTTTGCACTCGGGTGCCTGGATAGCGCTGACGGTATCTCGCTAACGTATATAGAGTAAGAAATGAAGGTCCCGGGGTCAAATATGTTATAATTAAATGTTTAACATTGAGCAATGCAAGCTTAATATGGTATGATAAGAAAAATAAATGCCTGGACGGGATTCGAACCCGGATCTCTGAGTCTGTACCTCAGCGTGATATCCATTACACTACCAGGCGAATCCAATTCAAATACTTATTTTTCTTATATATGTATTATATTCTCCATTATTACTAGATGTCGCGAGAACTCTTTAATTTGCTTACTTGTTATAGTCAGCTACTAGATGGCAGTGAAGACCGAGTTCTCGCGACATCTAGTAATAATGGAGAATATAATACATATATAAGAAAAATAAGTGTTTGAATTGGATTCGCCTGGTAGTGTAATGGATATCACGCTGAGGTACAGACTCAGAGATCCGGGTTCGAATTCCGTCCAGGCATTTATTTTTCTTATCATACCATATATATATATATATATATATATATATATATGTGTGTGTGTGTGTGTGTGTGTGTGTAATAAGGCAAGAGATAAAGAAACTACAAACTTTAAAATAAAAGTCCGTCGTTGAGGAATTACGTAAACAAAGATAATTCCTTAACAAGTGGAATTTATACCCCAATTTTGCTGATTTAAGGAATATATTATTTTTCATATTTACTTAATATAGGTTTTCCACTTTACAGCAGTTCGCCGTTGATTCCTGCTTTCTACAGATTCCTATCTTCCCATTGTCCTTCTTCCATACCCCTCTTCATCATGGCATCATATATTCCCTCTTGCCATGTTTTTCTGCTTCTTCCCTCTTCTTTCTGCCTGGTACCATCCAATCTAACACCCGTTTAGGCCACTGTTCCTCCGACTTCCTTTGTACATGTCCTTATTGAAAAGCTCTCTTTGTTATACTATCGATAACAGTTTCTTGTGCATCCATTTCTTGTCTAATATATGTATTTCTAATATATTGTAACCTGGATATTCTCATACTTCTTTGCAATCCATCCATTTCTGCCGCCAATACTTTTTTCTGCACGCTTTCATGTATTGTCCAGCTTTCTGACCCATAT
Source organism: Diploptera punctata (assembly GCA_030220185.1). Classification (NCBI taxonomy): domain Eukaryota; kingdom Metazoa; phylum Arthropoda; class Insecta; order Blattodea; family Blaberidae; genus Diploptera; species Diploptera punctata. The sequence continues at coordinate 1,349,080 of JASPKZ010000803.1, forward strand.
GCAAGTATATTTTGTATTATTGTTTGTATATATTTTATTTTCTGGTCAAATTCCTATTCCGTAAAAGACTATTCAGGGATCTAATCGCCTTCCTTGCACAATTTACTCTGTTAATAATTTTTTTGTCACAAGTACCAGATTTATCTATTTTAGAACCAAGATATTTAAATTCCACAACAAATTTTAATTACCACGTTATTTATTTATAGGTCTTCTGAATTTCCTCCGATTGCCATAATTTTTTTTAATATAATTTATTTTTAGTTCCCCTATTATTTCTGTATTCTTAATTAAATGTATGACATACAGTTACATTGTGACAAATCAAATATTTACATAACTGACTCGAGAAAGTAGTATTTTCCCAATTCAAAGGTCAAAATAATGTTTTCTAGAAATGTATTCATTCTTACGCCATCTATTGAATGAACGCGACATTACGGTTGTTATCAACTGCCACCTATAGCAAGAATAACCAAGCATTTTGAATCTGTGCAGGAGCCATCTATCATACGAATCTTGAAACAAACCATTTCGATATTAAGTAGTAAATTTTCGTGCTAGTATTAAATCGATTAAAACAAAACAAAAAATAGTACAAAGTTTATTTATTCTTCTTTCTTTCTTTCGCTCGGTATATCATCTCACCTTAAAGGTACTTTTACGTGCCACACGCCATCCGGGCCTTACAGAGACACGACCTGTCGAGAGAGGGATTTTAACTATGCATGACACATTTACTTTTTTGACCACACAAAGATGTGTTTGCACTGGACCTCTTCCGAGACACCACAGCATTAAGGCTACACGCATCATTCACACATAAATTCATAATAAGGTTTATTCTTCTTCTTCCTTCCAAGTATTAGGCCAAGGCATGTTACGATCCTATAGAAAATTTTCCCTCCAGCGTTTCATAGGACGGCCCAGTGATCTTCGTCCTCTTGGTATATAATTATAAACAGCTTTGGGGATCCGATTTGAACTCATTCTTTCAAGATGGTGTTCCCAATTTAGTTGGTACTGTTTATTATATTCCAAAATTGGAGTAGTCTTCAATTCTTTTAAGATATCGGTGTTCCTTTTCCGATCCCATCTGGTGTAACCCGCTGTTCTGCGCATTAATCTCATTTCACAAGCCGTTATTCTGCTTTCATATTGTTTTTTTAGTGTCCATGCTTCACTACCATAGGTCAACAACCAAAGTTTTATATAAACGTAATCTGATGTATTTTTTTTTTGTACAAGGGATGGTTCCATAACTTGATTAATAATTCCCAAACTTTTATTATAACTAGTAATTTTTTCAGATCGCAGATAGAGAGATAATATCCAAGATATTTAAATTGATTAGATCTCTCTAAAATTTTATTCTGGAGACAGATTTTACTTTGTATGGGGTCCTTCCCATGAAATGCCATAATTTTAGTTTTGTTAATTGATATACAAAAAAATATATTGGTAAAACATTGGTGGAATCTGTTGCAATGTACGGAAGTGAGGTATGGACAATCAATAAGTACTTCAAGAATAGACTAATAGCTCTAGAAATGGATTATTTACGAAGAAGTGCCAGAAAGTCTAAATTAGAACGTGTCACAAATAAGGAAATTAGAAACATAATGGAAGCAGAAGAAAGCATAATTGAAAGAATTGAGGAGAAGGAATTAAAGTGGTTAGGACATGTTTTAAGAATGGAAGATGAGCGATGGCCGAAGCAACTATATGAAGGCATCCGAACAGAAAGAAGAAAAGAGGAAGACCAAGGTTAACATGGAAGGAAAACATGAAGACAGTAATGCAAGCTAGAGGGCTAAGCATCGAAGATGCCCAAGACCGTAGGCTTTGGAGGTTTGGCACGGGAAGACGGCAGCAGCTGTAAAAACCCGAAGATAGATAGAGATAGATATTTCCATATTAAATTTGGCAGCTGTTTTTTTATAAATTATAAATTGATTGTTGCAAATCATTTTCGGAAAATGCCAGAAACACTAAATCGTCTGCAAAAAGAATAGCAACGAGTTTGAGTTTCCTATTGATGGGTATATATCCTCGTTGTCTTTCCCTCCATTAGTTTATTAAACAATATAAATGTGTAATAATTGTACAGTTACTTAAGTAACTACTTATGAAACATGTTGTCAAAGTACCCATTTCACCAATCAAAAGAGTCAACATGTTTCAATAGCGAAGCTGTCATTTTGAAGACTCTATTGGTTTATTAAATACTTACGAAAACATATATTTTAATTATTTACTTTCTTTCCAACAAATATCTTATTATTGTACTATTATTTATTATTTTGAAAACAACATCGTGCAAAAAATAATGTACAACACACGTCAATGAAGTGTTTTAGGGAATAATGTTGAGTGATTCCGGGCTATGTGGCTGTGGTCCATTACTGGTGTTCCTACCAGACGTTTCTCCGTCAACTGCGGAGGACGTCTTCAGAGGCACACAGTCGAGCCTCCGACCAGGAAACAACACCTAGAAGCACTCGCCACTGAAGATGCCCTCCACAGTTGAGGGAGAAACGTCTGGTAGGAACACCAGTAATGGACCACGGCCACATAGCCCGGAATCACTCAACATTATGATCATCGGCCGTGAAAGCCTGCATTCAACTGTTTTAGGAAATCTCGGAAATTAAAAACCTCGCTCTCGCTCGGTTTTAATCATTTCTTCCCTTCTGTAAAAACCACTTCCTAACCATGCATTGAAATATACTATTATTTTGATATAGCAGATATCATGGACCTTTGCCTTCATGCAGATATTTACAATATACATTATAAACATAAATAAATAATTATTCATTTAATTAAATAAAAATAAAACTTAAAGTTTTATGTGATTTTCATATTATTAAAATATAAATTAGTTACAGCTGTTTCGGTACTTTGTACCTTCTTCAGACATGATAGCAAAGGAAAGAAGTTGGATCTTTTAGAAGTTGTAGAGATAAATAAATTGAAAAATGGTAATAAGTTGTTAAATTTCCAACTATATTTTAATGAATCGCCTCTTTTAAATTTATAACAGATATTGTAAAAAAATAAATTGTTGCATAGTTACAGTTGTTATGTACTATAAGAACAAAATTCATGAATTTGTTATAATTTCTGATGAAGGTACAAAGTACCAAAACAGCTATAACTAATTTATATTTTAATAAATATGAAAATCGCATAAAACTTTAAATGTTATTATTATTTAATTAAATAAGTTATGGATTTTCATCAAGTAAACACCAATTCAATTGATTACTTAATAAATAATAATGTTATATATGTAGGATGGTTTTGATTCCATGGATGTGTGTTGTTTGAAGGTACGACTTGGCCAATCTAATACTGTACATTTTGTTGCAGGTTTTTTCTCAAGAAGATCTGAACCAGATAACGTTCAGCTGTTATTTAGAACGTCGTTTCGTCCGTTATTTGATTTCTATCAGATGTGCAGTGTTCGAGCTGAAACAATACAACAGCCCGTTCAACCGATATTTAAGATTATTAACAAAAACTTACGTTAATATCCCAGAGCCCACTCCTAAACCAGTGAGTCTGCCCAATGATTGTATTGTCAAAGGGATGGGGTTGGTTGTAGCAGTGCAAGGTCGACGTTCTTCTTTTTATATTTACATTCTAGACGTCCCAAGATTACATGAGATATTTGATGCACTTATCCCAGATATTATCCTGAAAATAAATGGTCCTTGCGGTGATCATGGTCAAGTAACAATACAGAGAATAAAATCGACAAATTGCAAATATCAATCAATGAAAAGAATGCCACAGAATTCTTCTAAGAATTCTATTATATCAATAAATTATTCGATAACCCCAACAAGAATAAAAGTTAATTATATTCCCTTAAATGCAGGGCTTCATGAAGTGTCTGTCTTAAGACATGGAGAACACGTTCCAGGATCTCCATATTCGGTTGCTGTCGATAGGAAACCTCCAGAAATAGTTGGAATTTCGTCACAAATATCAGATGATGAAGAAGTATCGAAAGCAAAAAGGTCATTCAGAAGACTGAGGGTTGTACTTCGAGTTGTAGATTTTATAAATGAGAGAATGTTGTTGACAGATGATGGAAAACTAAAGAGGCTCTCACAAAATTGTGCAAATTCTAAAGAAGTGAATTGTGATTCACAAAGTGATGGTAGTTCAGATTATCACGATTCAGTCGACAGCGATGACGAAGTCCAAACAAAATTGAAATTTGATATTAATCAGAAAGTCGAATCAACACAAACAAATAATGAACAAAAATACAACAAAGAAGTCAATCAGAATCTAAATTCATTCAATTCTAACCCTTTGCGTAAAGATTTAGACTTTTTCAGAAACAGATGTAAGAAAGTGATGATGATGTGCAGATTTTTCATTAAAAACAGTCCTCGACAAAAAAGTTTACAAATTTTGAATTCTGCAGGACATGTTCTTGACGGCAGGCCAGTTGTGGTAACAGACAAAACGTATACATTGATTGAATCAGCTATGAATGAGCTAAATTCAGAAAATTCAAATATCTTAAACGATCAAGATTCTAATAATGGAACAAATTTTGCTCATAAAGAAAGCCAATATGTTGCGTCAAAAAATATTATCACTAGAACATCTGTATATTCAGTGACATCACAATTGTTAGAATTAAATCGAGAAGAAAAAGAAAATGCTAAAATGATGGATAATGGTCATTATGATAAACAAGAAAATGGAAATAATGTAAAAGGAATACTTTGTGATCAAAAGAGCTGTGAAGCAGTACCAATAGAATCGTTAGGTAATAGTGCAGCTGAATTATCCAGAGATGCTATGATTGCTAAAAATCTGATTGGTGTACCTGATATACAAGAATGTGAAACTGAAGTGTCGTCACCTGACACTAATCTATTAATGGATTCTCAACTTGAAGAAAACACTTCATATCCTGACCTCATACCTTCATCTACTAAAATGACTTCACTGGCTGAATTGACAACAGAATGTTCCGAAAAATTAATCCAAGATGAAATGTTGAATAAAAGTAAATATCCTATGGAAGAATTATGCAAATTGGAAGAATATAACTCACACAGTGGTTTAAACGTATTAGAAAATAGTGGAGCATATTCTAATACAAAGAACGATATATCATATGACACCAGGAAGGAAAATATTTATCAGTCAATGGAAGTTACTACACATCAAGAAAACGAACATTTTATTGAAATTGGTAATATTTCTTCATGAAGAATCTGAAATAACGCCAGAGATTGAAGATAAATCTCACATTAAACACTTGTTTGAGTTGTCAGATAAAAATTTACAAAATTCAACATGTACTTTGACAACGGAAAATAATTCTCAGACAATCAACTGTAAGTGGAACGAAACCTGTGAAAGTGATATTTTAAAACCAGAAAATGTTCAATGTCGTACGGAAGACGGAAGTGAAAAACAGAGTAAAGAATTGAGATGTAAATTAATAGAATTTGACGCCTTCAGCGGAAATTTTAATAATATGAATGATGAAAGTGATTGCGATAAGATAAATAAAAATGATCAATTTCTGCTGAAAAGCGTTAGCCATGCTTGTGAATGGGGTTCTACAATACATTCACAAAGCATGGATTTGCAATATAAAGAAACCAAAGGGGAAGAAAAACGCCAAGCAATCAATCTAAACACTCCCGATTCTCAAAGGACTATGAATGAGAGCGTACAAGATAATAAAACAAAACTGAGTAAAGAATGTGATGAAAGTTTGAAGAATGATTTATTTGATAAATCTAGTGGTGCAGGCCCTGCCTCATCTTCAAGTCCATCTCAAGGTGAAACTCCTGGACATTCAAATATTTTCCCAGACATGGAGCAACTTCTGAGTGACAATTTCACGGCTTACATGACTTCTAGTGGAAATGAACATCAAGACCACCAGTTTCATCTCTGGTCATCAGATATCGCGTTTCATTCAAGACCTAACAACAATCTAGATGATGCCAACATTGACTTTGATTCTGTTTTATCAGCTCCAAACTTAGAAGAAGCTTTGCGTAAATTAGAACAAGGACTACAAACAACAAATTCAAATGAAAGTTGTAATAAATCAAGTGATTTTAATGAATCAAGAGAAAAATCAGAAATAGAAGGCGATCTATCGTCCTTATCTAATGCGATTCATAGTAATGAAAGTAGTCCCATTTGCGAGGACATTCTTGATATTAATATTCACGGAGAAGAAGAACTAGCAGAGGAACCTGCAGAAGTAGAAAATGTAAGTTATGACGTCGGTGATTCAGATTATATCAGTTTGGATGATTTGCAGAGTTCTTTCAAGCAAAGTCCAGAAAATAGAAATAATGATGAAACTAGACAAGATAACTACAAATCCAATTATTGTTTTGATGATTTAGCAAGACATGTCGAATTCGAATCATCAACAACCGAGAAAGATAAGCAACAGTATTCAAACGAACTCATGGGACCAGCAGAGAAAGAAATTTGGGGCATATCAGATTTTGATAACAATTCTTCCTCCGATGAAATTAAAAATTTGCTAACAGGTTTGGAATTTGCGGCAAATTTAGGAAATTTTAGATCTCATTCCCGAGTTCTTACACCAGGAGCACCGCTAATGTCATCAGTACCAGAAGAACATGAAGAAAACGGAAGTAATATCCCTCGATATCTGAATGAAAAATCAGAGTCTTATTTGCAGACAGAAAATAATTCCCTTGCCGTTCTTTCTCCAATAGAAACTCCAAACAATGTTGGGGAAGGTGGAAAGAATACAAATAGTGAATCTGTTAAACAAAATCAGGAAATATCAGATGACATTGAGACATTTCAGGGACCTCAAAGAGAAAATGAGAACAATACAAATTATGATTATCTGTTTCCTTTAAACATTGAGTCATTATGTTCTGGAGAAACTAATCATGAAGAGCTGAGTTGTAAAATAGAAAATCCAGCAGATGGCATCAAACGCGAAGATAAAATGTGTATTAAAGTAGAGCCTAATATAGTTTCTGAAAAACAATTCAGGGAAACTCAAGTAAAGAATATTAACATAAGAATAAATTTCAAGACCAAGGAAGATGACGTTGAAAGTAATTTCAAAGATGTTGAAATATATAAAGAAAATGAAAATATAATAAAACAAAAAGAATGTGCAGAAGATGTCGAAAACAAAGAATCTGAATTCTGCATTTACAATCCTTATCATAAATATGAACATAAGGCAGATGAAAATAGTGTTGACGTTGCAAACAAAGTCGCTGAATTTGAATCTATGTGCAAAAATCAATCAGATTTTCCAATAACATCACCTATATCTGAACACATACTTAATGATACTGACAAAACAACTCAAAACAATGTTTCGAATACATCTCAAATATTTTGTGATTCTAATAACTCCATTTTTAACATTAATGGTACTTCCAATATTTCATCAGAAAATGGAGTTTTAAATCATTTGGATCAAACCGTAAATTTAATTAACTTGCAGGAGAGTAAAATTAAAACAGATTTAATGAATAAAGAAAATAAGACAGACACTGAAAATAAATATGAAGAAGATTCTGAGTGTTTTATACGAAACAGCCTGCAAAGTGACGTACATAATGGAATGTCTAATGAAAAAATCAACTCAAACTCATCGCGCATTGTTAGTCAGAATTACTATGAAGAAAACAATAATTCTGAAAACAGTATTAGCGAAGAATCAAAAAATACTGATGAAAATACGCAACAAAGTCCGAAAAATGAAATTGCTTTAAAACAAGATTTTTTTGCATCTATCGAAGTTGAAGTAATAGCTTCAGATAAATTGTCTGTTCCCAATGAAACTCCAAAATTGAGTCAAGCAGAACTTAATGACGAAAACGACCTAACTTCTCCAATCAAATTCTTAATTAACCAAGAAAATGCAAGTTGCGACGCATACTTAACAAACACTACAAATGATAATGTATTTTCAGATAAATGTTCCACAATTGAAGATACAGAATCGTCAAATATAGACAGTCACTGTGCGTCAAATTACACAGAACAACTATCTTGTACCGATGAAACAGAAGAATTTGAGACGTTAGTGCCAAATGAAATTACTTCGGAGATCCTCCTAACTGAAAGTTCATGCAACAACAAATTGGCAAATGAAGTTGATGAAATGTTTAATGAAATATATGACAGCATAATAAATGATTCAAAAGAAACTTCGATCTCCAATTCAAAGGACGATATCGTCTGTGATGACACATTAATCGACAATAATGAAGAAATCGAAGTAAGCGAATTGCAAAATACTGAATTTTATGCTACACAAACCAAAAGAGAGCAATATTTACATACTTCTTCGAATAAAACAGTAAACGTGTCATCCGGTTTAATAGAAACTAACTTAACATCTAATCCAAATAATGAATTTCCTGACGAATATAAAACTTCAACTCATGATTGCTCATTTGAAATAAACCACTTGCCCAAAAATTCATCTCTTGATTACCCATTTGAAACGGACGATATGCCCAAAAATTCTGCACTTGATAACTCGTTTGAAACAAAAGACATGGTTAAAAGTTCAGCTCTTGATCATTCAATCGAAACAAATGACTTATACAAACCATCTTGTACTATAGATCCAGAATATAATTCTTTGAATAACAGCAAAATAATGGAATCCCCGTGTCATTCCAAGACCAAAGAGATCAATAATTTAGCTTTAGAGAATTGTTTTTCTAAGAAGGATGAGACATGTAAACATGAAGGTGAAATTGCCACTGAGAAATGCAAAGAGAAAATATCTCACTACTTCGAAGGATTTCCAACAACAATGCGTGTTAACCAAAGAAAAGATTACTGGGATCAAAAACTTAAAAGAATACACGATGAAGATAAATGCACGGTTAATGGAGTACAAAATATAAATAAGAGAACTATGTCATATTCTGAAGTATACCTTAAAGTCTGCAGTAAGTATTCTGAACATTCGTTAATAAACAGAGATAAGCCCTCTATAAGAGTGCCAGGTATTGTAAATAAATACAGAAATGCGTTTGAAAAACAAGACTTCGCATTTGAAGACAAGACTGAAGTAAATGATAATTTGTGTTTGAAAGATAATCGGAATAGTTTAGATACATTCGAGGACAATTCAAGAATTGGTAATTTGGATAATGAAGGTTTAAATTTTGAAACACAGTGTCCAGGGTTTGTAGAAGGAGGTAAATTAGGATGTGAAAACAAATTCAAAAACATCCATCCTCATTCATTCTTGGATGACTCCATTCAAAATAAAAATAGTGACACTAGGATTAACGAAAGTGACGCAATGCAACAAAACAGTCTTGAACTAATTCACAATGGAGAAACCCAACATTTTACATCAATACACTCGAAAGATCTTATCGAAGCCAATTTAAAATCCCAAATATTATCGTCTGCATGCAACACAGAGAGCGCATCCGTGGACACTGCTCACAGCAAAACTTATGAGAGTAGTGAAGAAAACTGTGGCCATAATAATCAAATATCAAAGAATGATTTTAGAAAAGACTGCATTCTAACCGATCAAGTTGAACCTCATGAAAATCTATATTCGGGTATTAATGAAATATACAGAGACGGATACGAAGCTGAGGACGAAATGTATCGAGCAAGACTAATTCAAATCACTGAAGAAGGTTATAGAACTCCGACACCAAACACATTTCTGCAGTATACTAGACAAAACCACGCATATAATAATACGGATTCAAAAACTAGCTCTCACTGTTCGTTAGAATCCCAATACAAATTTGACACAATTGATCAAGAAAAACATGAAATTGCAACAACCATTGAGGCTGATATGTCAGAAATAAAACATGGTTTTGCGGAAATGAAACCTGTAAATTCTGAAGAATGTAAATCGAGATTTTTGCGAGCAAAGAAATTCTTCGAGATTCTTGAGAAAAAAGATTGCATTTCACCAACAAATAGAAGACGTCACAGGGTTTTAGAAAGTACCTGGAAAATAAGTAAAAGTCTTGATCTAGACAGTGAAGAATCAGGATTCATTCGCAAAAATGAAGAAAATTGGGGAAGTGCCCCAGGACTTCAAAGAATTCAACAGGAAATTGAATGTAATAAGATATCAGTAATTAAACCAAAGAAAAAGAAACGTTGTATAAGATGTGGTAAACTTAAAAGAAATAAAATTAAATTGAATGAGACAACATCTGCACCTACGTCAGACACAGAAACACATTCCCGAAAGTATAAATTAAAGAACAGTGATAAAGACCAGTTTGGAGGAAGTGAACGTATACCAAAAATGAATGGGTATGAAAGATTTCACGTGAAAAATCTTTTCAGTAATAATATTAGTGGCAATAAATCCACATATGTCTGTAATTTTTAGGATGTTAGAAGTAACAAAGCTGTAATAGAGTCGCTAAGATCAAAAGATTAAAATTACAATCTCAAACTTACTTACTTACTTACTTACTTACTTACTTACTTACTTACTCACTGGCACTATCAAACCCGTAGGCTCATGGCCGCGCGGACATAAGCTCTCCATACATCCCTAACCTGAGCCAATGCTTTCCAATCATTCCCTGTATAATCCACCTCCCTCAAATCATAGTTAATGCCGTTCTCCCACCTCATTCTTGGTCTACCAACTGGGCGTTTTCCTTCTGGCTTTCCTACAAGAAGCTTCCATGCACGTCTTTCATTCCCCATACGCGCAACATGTCCTGCCCATCGCAGTCTATGAGACTTAACTGTTCTTATTATATCTGGCTTCCTACAAAGACCATGTAGTTCATTGTTATGTAGTCTTCTCCATTGGCCTGTCTGTTTATCTCTCTTTGGTCCAAAAATTTTCCTAAGAACTTTATTTTCAAATACTCGTAATCTCCTTTCCTCCCTTAAAGTAAGAGTCCATGTTTCGCATCCATATAATATAACTGGTAGAATAATAGTTTTATATATTTTCAGCTTAACGTTTTTTGAAAGGAGTTGGGACATCAAAAGTCTCTGCAATGCATAATAGCACGCATTTCCAGAATTGAGCCTATGTTTAATTTCTTTATGCACCTCATTCCTATTTGTGATTATTGTTCCTAGGTATTTGAATTCAGCCACTTCCTCAAAATTTCCCTCATTTGTCATTAGCTGTCCATTTCCATTATATACTGAATTTCTACGTGTGACCATATATTTAGTTTTACTGATATTTACTTCCAGTCCTAATTTCTTAGTGTTACTCAATAGTGTGTGCGTGTTGGCCTTCAGTATCTCCTCGCTATCGGCCAGTAGTACTACATCATCAGCATAAACTAACAGCTTATTAATTCCATTCAGTTGTAAGCCTTCCTCATTCTCTAAAGATTTAATGGCATGCTCTAGTACAAAATTAAATGGTAGAGGAGATAGTGCATCTCCTTGCTTCAACCCATTCTGGATTTCAAAAGTGTCTGAAAACTGTTTGCCTACACGCACCCTACTCTTTGTGCCATTTAGACGCATTCGTATAAGTCTAACTAACTTTTTAGGAATTCCGAACTCCAGCAGGATACTATTTAACTTCTCCCTCTTAATTGAATCATATGCTTTTTTGAAGTCTACATATAGTATTACAATCTCAAACAATATACAAAATTCACAAACAATGAAGAAGACGAATAGTAAAATCATCAGAAAGTTATCATGAAGAATATACTTGTGTTGTTAATGATTATTCTTAATTATATCAAGATTCAGTCCGTTAATATATAGTGCGATCAGTATAGCACTGGACAGCAGACGCGGGGATTTCACTATACACTGCTGACGAACTCGGGGCGGGAAACGGACAGCGTAGGATCGAGGTGATACAACCACACACATTTTCGTAACTATTATACAAATTGTCGTATTTAACAACTTTATTGAAGCAGGTGCTGGAACTGTTCACCTTCATTGTCCATACATTTGTGACACCTCTTTATAAAATTTGTTATACAGATTATGGACTGTTGAACTTGGCGGAATTTTTACACCCTGGAATGGTGTTTCAAAAAGTCTTCGTACTTGGCTGGTAGACTGAGTTAACAAATATTGATCATAAATAAATACACGTTGTTCAGTAGAATTTTTTTTTCAAATGCCCCAGGTTGTCTTTCGACATTCCTGGTGTTCTCTCCTGGCACGGCGTACTTGTAACCCATACTTCTGAGGTTGGGTCGCCTGGAAGACGGGGTTACGTTGCCCCGATGATATGATGGGTGATGGTGATGATGATGATGATGATGATGATGATGATAATGGTGACCAGGAGAGTCCCTAACCCTAAGGCTTAATCTAAGATAAATATGAATGATGATGATTGCGATGACCATATGATTTCGGGGACCGTTTGGACCTTTAAAGTTTTCTGGCATTTGTCTTACAGGTGAGGAAAAGCCCCGATAAAACCTCACCCAGAAAAACTGTCCCGACCGGGGATCGAACCCGGGCCCGTTGCAAGACAAGGCAGCACGCTACCTCGAGACCACAGAGGTTAGCCATTATACAGTTTACACTTTACCCTTACACGTCATTCGGTTTACACTTATACACGCCTGTTTTATAAGACACAAATTTTAAAATTGAAGTAACTTATACACACGCCATTCAATATACGAGGAAAAGCGAGCGAGCACCTTATCCACTCGAAGCACACAATCTGACTGTGACCGTGAATGCGTGGGATGTGCTTCTATACTGATGAGTCTGCGCACATTTCAAGTCCCGTGTCTGCACTAGTAAGCCTTCGTTACCGCACAGCACAAACCCCGCGTCTGCTGTCCAATGCTATACTGATCGCACTGTATAACAGAAAGAGGAGTTTTAGTAAATAAAGAGAGCAATCAATAAATATATGCAGTGACACAGACAAGTAGAGAACTGTGGCAATATGTCTGAACAAGTAGAGTCATACATTAACATCATCATCAAAATCATCATAACTTTATTGCTTGCTACAAATAGCTAAATATGCATTGTTTTCACGTAGACTTTCACGGCCGGAGTTGCTATGATTATCTTGAAGAAGATTTTCGGGCTGTAGGCCGTGGTCGTGAGGCTTGTAGTTCCCTGACGTTTCGCCAGAGACTGCGTCTGGCATCCTCAAGGGTTGTCTCTCGTAGGCCGTGGTCGTGAGGCTTGTAGTTCCCCGACGTTTCGCCAGAGACTGCGTCTGGCATCCTCAAGGGTTGTCTCGACGTGAGGCTTGTAGTTCCCCGACGTTTCGCCAGAGACTGCGTCTGGCATCCTCAAGGGTTGTCTCGAGAGAGGCGAAACGTCGGGGAACTACAAGCCTCACTACCACGGCCTACAGCCCGAAAATCTTCTTCAAGATCACCATACATTGTTTTCTTCCTTTTAACAGTCCTTACTCTTGGTCTTCCTGCTTTTGAAACAGAGTGCACCGTCATCATCTGTATATCACATTGGTGTATAGAGAAAACTGCAAGATCATAGATGTGTCCACGTTCCCTCTGCGCGTTCTTAACTTGATGGTGTAGTTGCTAAAGCACGTCCGCCTGCATAATACCTAAATAACAAGCGGGGGCGACGCTGAAGCGGTGTCTAGAAGTTTCAGGTTATGCAAACTAAAATTTTACGTTATATGTGTGATGTAAAAGCAAGAAAATGTCTGAAAGAAAAAAAATTCAGTTGCTTATACACGCTGTACTAACTCGTTCGTTGACAGCAAACGTGAGTGTAAGAGATGCTAGACTCGCGTGAATGCTGTGGATGTGTGTTAAGCAACAGCCCCTACTCCGATGCTTCCTAGTTTAACACCTGCTAGCATTCTCAGAGTCAGAATTGACTCCCAGTTACTTATAACTAGCTATCTACCTCACTAGTTACAAGATAATAACTCATAGAATTGGGCAATTAAAACACAGGATGAGTGAATTTTTACACGGAGACTATAAAAAATAATAATATTATAATTTTCACTATCTAAAAATAAGGCAATACTTCTATGGGGTTTTGCATGAATAGAAAATTGTATTGCCCTTATGGGAACTCTGTTGCTACTTGACGCCGCAGGCTGAGTGATAGAGATGAAAATATAATTATTACCAAGTTACTGAAAGAGGATGATTCAATGGCAACTCCGCTAGCCGCTGTTCCTGTAATCGAGTTCATCCCCTAACTTTATTAAATAATTGTATGATAATTATACGTTCCATATATGACTGCCAAACTGAAGTACACACTCCAAGTATGCCAAAGGAAAATGGAGAGGAAAATCTTAGGCATAACTCTGAAGGACAGAATCTCGAATACAACACTTCAAGCGATGTCCTCAACAACTGATCCTGCACAACAAGCCATCAGGAAAAAATGGAAGTGGGGAGGCCACGTCGCAAGAATACAGGACGACAGGTGGACAATCAAAACAACCATGTGGGACCCGTACACAGGCAAGAGACAGCGCGGAAGATCAAGACGACGATGGGCTGACATCTTCAAAGAACGAGCAGGGGCGCAATGGTCCAGAGTCGCCAGGTGCAGGAAAAGCTGGAGAACGATGGAGAGCCAATTGTGCATTAACTAATCACAGAACAGACAGTGTATACAAACCAAGTGCTACATCCAAGTCAACTTCTCACCACGGAGCTCACCGGGTGACACTCTCAAATAGAGCTTAACCCCTGTACAGGGAGGCCTTTGCCCTAAAGGGACATATTAGGCTTTATTTATTCATTTATTTATTTAATGGTACTTTTTCCATAAATCGGACACACACCTTCTTGGCAAAGCTGTAAGTGAAATTATTTTATTTAATTATTTGTTTTTAATGAATAAACTAATAAATCAATATCATATAAAAGGACACGTTCACTAGCAAGAATTGCTTAATAAGAACAATGCTATTTTCTAGACGTAAACCCCCTATAGGCATGTATAAAATAGATGTATGTCAAAATAAAAAACACTTCGTACTATAATAATTTATGCCGGCAAAATGAAGCTGGTGCATAGTAATAAAATACAGTTGAATGAACTTTCACCCTCCTAGCGTTTAACTCTTAAATTGGCAAAAACTAGACTAGACTAGACTATGTGGTGGAAGTGGATCACTTTTCCAAAACGTATCCCTCCCCCGAGCCGACCAATGATGGATCCAGTTTCCTGGATGCATCCTCGGCGACCGAGAAAGGAATCGTATGGTCCATGAACCTTACTTCTGGCTATTTTAGGGACACATGTAAAGACATAGACATACAATTGGTCAAATTTCAAAAACTTATAGGAACAATAAAAAGCATTCTTTTCCGAAAAGTACGCCCAGATACAATTCTAAAATTTTATAAAACAATGGCTCTTCCAACTCTATTTTATGGTTCTGAAACCTGGACTCTTACTTCAGGTAAATTAAATAGGATAGTAGCTGCAGAAATGAAGTTATTAAGACCTTTAGCGGGTTATACGCTTTATGACTACATACGTAATGAAGATATCCGCAAAGCTCTCAACACACCAGCAATAACAGAAATCATTCAAAAATATCAAAATAATTGGCATGAACACCTTCTTAGAATGCCAAACAATAGACTACCTCTGCAACTATTTAACTACAGACCCACAGGGCGAAGAGACCCAGGAAGACCTAAGAAGAGATGGAGGGATCAATTTCTTTCCTGAAGCGGAACAGACAAATGGCCTAATCCATGCCTGCCATTGATGATGATGATGATGACGATGTACCCTCTTTAGCCCTTTAGTGTATCGTCAGTGTAGATAGCGAGTGTATATCCTAGTGCCGACCTTAACCAGCAGCAGATCGGGAGACAAAGGTCCAGTGAATTATATTAATGTAGAAAATATTAATAAAAATATTTTTCAACTGAATTAATATACATAGGCTCACTTTCAAATAAAATATCTGAACACTTTAAAAAGTTTAACATTAATGTGGCATTCAAAACTAATAAAACTTTACAAAATATAATAAAAAACAATAAAATCAAAATAAAAAAATATATAAATTATCAGGTGTATATAAATTGAAGTGTGGCACATGTGACAATGTCTATATAGAACAAACTGGTAGACCTTTTATCTCTCACATAAAGGAACACATGAGAGCATATAACAGAAATTTAGAATATTCAAATTATGCTAACCACCTATTCCAATTTAATCATTGTTTCGATCCAAATTTTGAAATTTTACATGTTTGTGATAAGGGTAAGAAGTTGGACCTTTTGGAGGCTGTAGAAATAAATAAATTGAAAAGTAGTAATAAACTGTTAAATTCTCAACTTGATTTGAATGAATCGCCTTTGTTAAATTTAAAAATTTAAATAAATTACTGTTGTATTGTTGCTTAGATCAGTTGGAACACAATTCATAATTTAACATGTCTGAAGAAGGTACAGTGTACCGAAACAGCTGTCACTGGATTATATCTTAATAAATATGAAAATCAAATAAAATTAAGTTTTATGTTTATTTAATTAATGAATTAATATTGTAGGACAAAAGAGTTAATAGATTAATAATTACTTATTTTATCTGTAGGCCTACTAAATATTAATACATTATTTAAGTAATCAATTATTATTAGAGACATCAAACCCATAATTCCTGGATGAAATAAAGAAAGATGTATCATTAATCTTCAAAATCAATTTAGAAAAATATTTTTTTATCCCAAACTCCATAACAATAATTTCCTTAAAACGATATTTGAATGCATATTTTTGCAGAATAAAATTAAGTGTAAGACCAAGGAAAACTATTTTTGGAAGATGTAACAGGAATTATAGGAAGCTAGAACAATCAAGAAATTAATAGGGTAGCTGAAAGAAGAAAAGAATGGTTTCACAGAAAAAGAATTTCCTTTGCAATATTATTATTATTATTATTATTATTATTATTATTATTATTATTATTATTATTATTATTACAGCTGTTGTCTCGAGGTAATGTGCTGCCTTGTCATCCAGCGGGTCCGGGTTCGATTCCCGGTCGGGACAGACTCCTGGGTGAGGTTTTTTCTGGGTTTTTCCTCGCCTATAAGCTTTCCTCAGGAAGCTTGGGGCCAACGGTCCCCGAAAATCATCCGGCCATCAACATCACCATCCTTATCATTATCATCGTCATCCTTCACCGGTGTGGAAAGCAACGGGAAGCTACCACACCTATAATTCACTAGTAAAGCTACAAAGCATAGCATGAAAATGTTATGATTGCAGTGAAAGACCTGCCCTCGGGCAGAATTACTATGGATGGATCGATGGATTATTATTATTATTATTATTATTATTATTATTATTATTATTATTATTATTATTATTATTATTATTAGTGGTGGTGGTGGTTATGCTCCTTACCTCTGGTCCCGAGGATCGCGGGTTCAAACCCGGCCGGGGTTCATGGATTTTTTGGATGGAAAAATCCAAGGAGCAAGTCATCAGGGAGGGGCTTTAAGCTGTGGGTCCCGAGTCTGAAGACTGTCAGGCTCGTAAGTCACCCTTAAGCCTGAATGAAAAGGCCTCTAAGCAAAATTTACGGAATTTTATTATTGGAAAACAATAAATTATATATTCAACAGGAAATTGAGTTAATACAGGGAATCAAATCCGAGATGCTGATTGAAAAGCAACGATAATTAAACATAAACATTAAATAACGTTTCTTTAATATTATTTTCAATTAACATGAGGACATTTTGATATTGTAATAATAAAATTAAATAAAGACAGGGAATTAATGCTCAATGATCTGCAAGAAAATGCAGTGGCTACAAAGTACCTTAAAATCGCAGAAGATGGCAGGAGAGGCTTTGCTTGCGTTGTATAGTACATTCAAACCATGACAGATGGCAGGAGAATGACGACAAACATGGGTTGAGGGTTTCATTGGTTAAATAAAACCGTAACATATCAACAGATGTCAGAAGGGTTTAGATTTGCAAAAAGCAAACCATTGCAAAATACATTTTTTACTCTTACTCACTGGCACTATCGAACCCGTAGGTTCATGGCCGCACGGACATAAGCTCTCCATACATCCCTATCCTGAGCCAATGCTTTCCAATCATTCCCTGTATAATCTACTTCCCTCAAATGATCTTCTTCTTCTTCTTCTTCTTCCGAATGCAGTATTGGGTAATGATGCCCGTTCTGCGACTACAAAAACTGATCTTTCCATCGGTTGAAGGGTCTTCCGAGGTCTCTTTTGCCGTTGGGGTTGAGGTGGTAAATCATCTTTGGTAAACGGGAATTTGACATTCTCTGGACGTGTTGGAACCATTTAATCTGATAATTTTGTATATGTTCAACCATTTCCCTACTATTCCACTGCATCCTTATCTCATCACTTTTCATTCTATCCCTTAATGTTACTCCAGTTAGTGATCGGAGGAATCTCATAAAACATAGTTAATGTTATTCTCCCACCTCATTCTTGGTCTACCAACTGGGCGTTTTCCCTCTGGATTTCCTACAAGAAGCTTCCATGCAAGTCTTTCATTCCCCATACGTGCAACATGTCCTGCCCATCGCAGTCTACGAGACTTAACTGTTCTTATTATATCTGGCTTCCTATAAAGACCATGTAGTTCATTGTTATGCAGTTTTCTCCATTCACCTGTCTGTTCATCTCTCTTTGGTCCAAAAATTTTCCTAAGTACTTTATTCTCAAATACTTGTAATCTCCTTTCCTCCCTTAAAGTAAGAGTCCATGCTTCGCACCCATATAATATAACTGATAGAATAATAGTTTTATATATTTTCAGTTTAACATTTTTTGACTACAAAAAAAAGACTACATTTTTTACACGTTATTAAATAAACGGTTCCTGAACATCATCTGGCCATCATTATCATCATTAAAATGTTCATTGTGTTTGTGACTAGGGTGTCTCCTGGCGCATCATTGCATCATCATCACCTGTCATGCATCATCGGAGCAGAGTCACTCCGCCTTCCAGGCGCCCCAACCTCAGAAGTGGATGACAATTACGCCATGCCAGGAGAGAATACAAGAATGTTAAAATGAAACAACGAGGTGACATTGGGAAAAAAAATTGTTTATTCATTTAATGCCAACTAGATAGTATAACTGTCACAGGATTGATGATCGGGGCAAGAGGTACTATACCAGGATTCTTAGCCAAATTTTGGAATTCCTTAGATTTGGACAGGGTGTATCTTTCTAGAATTGCCATCGCTGCCATTAGAGGATCAATTTCAATTTTAAGAAACCATATTTACAAAATTACTTTATAGTATGTATACTTCAATTAGGCCTACAAGTTTTTTTTTTTTTTTGTAAGCTTATGTTTTCCCTTTACAGAGATTTAGGCGCTCTCCCCCTACAGGGAATAATTTGAACCATACTAATTTAGTTACACTTGTTTTCGTATAGATGTCATTTTTGAGTGGTCCGTGGTCAGCGTTCCGCCTCATACTGACATCTAAGAAACCAAGGTAGTACTAGGAGGGAAAATTAGGTAAATTTTGCTTAGAGGCCTTTTCATTCAGGCTTAAGGATTTTTAACGAGCCTGAAAAACCTTCAGACTCGGGACCCACGGCTTAAAGTCCCTCCCGGAGGATTTGCTCCTTGGATTTTTCCGTCCTAAAAAATCTATCGACCCCGGCCGGGTTTGAACCCGCGACCCTCGGGACCAGAGGCAAGGAAGGAGCATAACCACTAGTCCACCGCGGCCGAATTTTTTAAAATATATTTACAAAATGTATTTCATCAATTACAAAAATTAATTGTCTGTATCACTTTGTCTTTGAGGCAATCCTCTAATGAGGAAAGTTTTATATAATATATACTAGCCGATCAGGCACAGACAAATTTTAAATACTATATCCTTAAATTTTTATTCTTTATTTTAATTATTTTTCTACTACTTATATTAAAACTCAGCAATTAAGATGGTAAGGACATGTCCAGCGAATGGAAGAGTATCGGCTACCAAAATGTGTTTTGGAATGGAAACCTGCTTCGTCTTCCCTCAGCTTTCCATTCCAAAACAGATTTTAGTAGCCATTCTCTGGACATGTCCGTACCATCTTAATTGCTGAGTTTTAATCATCATCATCATCACTCCAGGGATTAGGCAATTGCCCGTTCCGACTTCATAATGCATCAGCCCCAACGTCTTCTAGGTCTTCCAACATAACGTCTTCCTCTTGCTTGATAATTTCTTGCTAACAATGGATATCTCTCCTTACTCATTCCATCCATGTGATCTATCCATTTCTGTCTGTAATTCGTGACTCTGAGTTTTCATATAATCTAAAATAGTGTCTTCAATCTTCATTTTCTCCCTTATAACTGAGTTCCTAATTTTTTTTATCTTCTTGAAATTCTTGCTGCCCTTCGTATAAAATCCATTTCCGTTGCCAAAATATACTTATTTGTTTTTGTTGTTAAAGGTCAGAGTTTTGCTCCATAAGTAATGATGCGTTTAACAATTGTATGATTATATATATATATATATATATATATATATATATATATATCATCATCATCATAGTACATTCACGAATTTAGGCCATTTGTTGACCTGTTTCGGCCTCAAGAGAAACACCATCCAGAAGTCTTTTGAGTGGACGTCCTGGTCTTCTTCTTCCTGCAGGTTGATATCTTAACATTAGTTTGGGTATTCTGTGATCTTCCATTCGATGAACATGTTGTATCCATCTTGACTTATAATCAGAAATTTTGTTTTCTAAAGATTCCATATGTAATTATTCTAAGATGTCTATATATATGTCCACTGCTGTAGTCTCGAGGTAGCGTGCTGCCTTTTCACGCAGCGGGACTAGGTTCGATCCCCGTTGGGACAGTTTTTCTGGGTGAGGTTTTTATCGGGGTTTTTCCTCACCTGTAAGAGAAATGTCAGGAAAACTTTTAAGGCCCAACGGTCCAT